>PVIH01000178.1:5000-272031 GCA_004025045.1 Sigmodon hispidus | reverse complement strand
ATTTTTGTTAGGCTCATATCGCCCCTCAATGTTTAATTTTGAAAGAAACCAGCACTTTGGTCTGGAGCTGCCTTTGGAAAACCAGAGCTAAATGAAGCTGGTGCAGGCGGCATGTGGTTGTTGTTTGCTAATGTTATGTTTGTGAGAAGAGAGATGTTGAGTATTATTTGTTTCATTGCACATCCACAGGGCTGTTTTTTGAATGATTAATAAAATGTTGGCCATGATGAAATAGTTTCTTGGATAGTTATTAAAGGAGGGCGATACTAAAAAATATTAGCTTCTCAAAATTGCCCTTCATCAAATGCCCATTGCTTTTTTTTTAATTATTTTTGGAAATTAAATCAGCCACAGGGCTACGTTTTTGTTATTTCTGCTAAAATAGCTAACCCTAAGTTAGACTCATCACATTTTGAGTGCTGGATCTTTTAGTGATATAGTTGACAGTGTTGACTTCTGTGTACAATCTCACGGAATTCAGGGGCCCATTAAAGTCTTTCTTGGTCTAACCCTGGGTTAGGACTACCCTCTCAAGGGAATCAAGTACACATGAACTTTCATTATCTTTGTTTGATATTTGTTTCCTAGCTCATGAATATTCATGAATGGGGTATGATGCTTGATTGAACAGTTAACCAAAGACAATAGCATTATTTCTGTGCTGGATAGTTTTAATGCCACATTGTAAAGACCATTATTATGGTAGTAGGTCCTGTTCCCTTTGTTCTTGTGTAATTCATTTGTAAGCTTCAGCACTTGAGGTTTTGTGAGATCCTGATCCTTGTGTTTCCCAGGCTGTTCTGTCTCCTGTCTCCTCAGAATGCAGCGACTTCAACTGTACACACACCTGGTTTGGCACTTCCTTCCTTCCTTCCTTTCTTTCCTTCCTTCCTTCCTTTCTTCTCCCTCCTCCTTCCTTCCTCCCTCCCTTTTTTCCTCCTTTCCTCCTTTCTTGAAAATGGTATCTCTTAACATCGCCCTGGCTGTCTAGAAACTTACTATGTAGACCTTGAAATCCTGAAATCTACTACCCTCTGAGGTTAAAGGTGTGGGCTGGTTTAGCACTTTTAAACTATTAAGTATAGCTAGATCTCACAGATGATGGTCATTTTACACTGACCAGAATTTACACACATACACACAGGAGGCAGGGACAGGCAGATCTCTAAGTCTGAGGCCACGTTGGTCTACAAATAGAATTCCAAGACAGCCTGGGCTACACAAAGGAAGGAAGAAAGAAAAAAAAAAACAGGGTCATAAACAGTACTATAGAATGAAATCTGATGTCCTAATGTAGCATCCAAAGTGACAGTCCAGCTAGTTTCATCCTTATGACCCACTAACTAAACAGCTTGCTCAGTATTCCATATGTATTTAACTCCCCAGTTCCTCTTCCTTACAGAATCCCGAGACCTTTGACCCTGTTGAGGATTCTGGTATTTTTTCCTTCATCGCTTATCTCCAGAGTCCAGTTCGGGTCCTCCCTAGCTTTACAGAACATCTCTCAAGCACTTCCTGAAGCATATTCCACTCCCTTTGAACTGCAAAGGCATTACAACCCTTAACAGAATAGGATTTGTGCTGTTGGGGTTTTTGGGTTTCTTTGCTTTGTATATGTGTACTGTGCATGTGTGCATGTATACTGTGCGTGTGTGCATGTATACTGTGCATGTGTGCATGTATACTGTGCATGTGTGCATGTGTACTGTGCATGTGTGCATGTGTACTGTGCATGTGTGCATGTATACTGTGCATGTGTGCATGTATACTGTGCATGTGTGCATGTGTACTGTGCATGTGTGCACATACATGTCATTGTATAGAAGTCAGAGAAGAACTTCCTCTTCTTCTACCATGGGTTTCAAGGATCCACCTCGGTTGTCATGTTAGGGTGGCATCACCCTTATCTCCTGATTTTGCCAACCTGTTTCATTTCTTTTGAGACAGACTATTACTGTGTAGCCTACACAGGTCACCAGCTTGTTTTGTAATTCATGTTGACATCTAACTTTGGATCTTATTTCTTCAGCCACCTAAGTACTAGTATTATAGATATGCACAATCACAGTTGATTTGGTATTTGCTTTGTTTATTCATTTTAATGTATATGGATCTTTTGTTTAAATGTATGTTGGCACCACATGCAAGTCTGGCACCCACAGAGAGGACATTAGTTCCTCTGGAACTGTAGTTGTAAGCTACTGTATGGGTGTTGGGAATTGAACCTAGATCATCTGGAAGAACAATAACCACTGAGCTGTCTCTTCAGCCCTTACATGCTTTTTTTTTTTTTTTTTTAAAAAAAAAAAAGAAGAACTTTTGTCCAAGAGGTCTTGGCACATGCTTTTAATCCCTGAACTCAGGAGACTGAGGCAGGCAAATCCCTGTGAGTTTGAGGCTAGCCTGGTCTACAGAGTGAGTTCCAGGACAGCCAGGGCAGCACAGAGAAACCCTGTCTGGAAAATTGAACAACAACAACCCTTTTGGATCCAGGCGTAGTAGCACCCCTGTAGTCCAAATATTTGGAAGGCTGAAGCAGGGGATCACCTTGAGTTCAACACCATTCTAAGCTCTAATGTAAGACCCTGTCTCAGTAGTAATTATTTTTAGTCATGCCTATTGCCATGGTCCTGTCATCTTAGCTATCCTAGAGACTGAGGTAGGAGAATCACATGTTCAAGGCCTGTCTGAGCTATAAAGTGAGCTTAAGACCAATCTATGCAACTTAGTAAAACCTCATCTCAATATTGTAATAAGGAGGGAAGGAATTGAGGAAATGGCTCTGTAAATGTTTGCCACAAGCATAAGAGACTTGAGTTTGATCCTAGTACCCATAGAAAGTCTCCTGTAGGCTTGGAGAGGTGGCGCAGCAGTTAAGGGTATTTATTGCTCTTGGAGAAGGCCTAGGTTCAATTCCCAGCACCCATGTTGCTGCTCACAGCTATCTGTAACTAGTTCTTTTCTTTCCAAGACAGCTTCTCTGTATACTCCTGGCTGTCCTGGAACTTAGACCAAGCTAGCCTCTAACTCACAGATATGCCTACATCACCAGCTCTGATACCCTCTTTTGGTTTTCTTGGGCCCCAAGCACGTATGTGGTACTTAGACAGGCAAAATACAGGTATAAAAAAGTAAACCTTAAAAAAGAAAAGAATATCTTTATGTAGTGGCACAGTTTTGTGATCCCAGAGCTGGGAGTGGGCTGTGGAGAGACACAGATTCCTGTAGCTTACTAGTTGGCCAGTCTAGTTGATAAATGCAAGCAGCAGGCACCAGTGAGAGGCCATGTCTCAAAAACAAGGGGCCAGAGAGAAGGCTCAGTGGTTAATAGGAGTGCTTGTTAATGAAAACATGAAGAGTATCAGTTTGTATCCACAGGGAGGATCACTGGCGGCCAAGTATCTGAAAAAACATTAGCTCTAGGTTTTAGGAGAGACTCTGCCTGAAAGGAACAAGAGACAGTGCTAGAGTAAGATACAGGTATCTTCTTTGGACTCTATATACATGTGCCCGGCAGAAACACAGGGCCAACATAACAACAGAGGAAGGTGGAAGACTTGTACTGCATAAGTACAATCCCCACACCCACCCAAAGAAAGTTCTAGGGGAAAACCTGGTAGAGTGCCGGTCTTGTGCATAGGCCCTAGTTTCTGGGGCTGTAGAGATGACTTTGCAGCTAGGAGCACTGGCTGCTCTTCCAGAGGACCAAGGTTTAGTTTAGCACCTACGTGACAGCTCAACAACTCCAGTCCCAGGAGATCTAGCTTCTGTGCTCACTATATACACGTGGTGTAGTGCACAGATACTCAGGCAAAACACCCAGGTACATTAAAAAAAAAAAAAAAAAAAAAAAAAAAAAAAAAAAAAAAAAAAAAAAAAAAAAAAAAAAGGCACTAGTTTCAGCAATCCCCACATATCTCTCTCTCTCTCTCTCTCTCTCTCTCTCTCTCTCTCTCTCTCTCTCTCTCTCACACACACACACACACACACACACACACACACACACAATAACTGCCTTTTGGCAGGCACGCTTTTCTTTGTCTTTTTGTACTTGATTCTAGATGAGAACTGAATGTTTATAAAAATGTAAATTTGTTGGAAATGAGATGCAGTCACACAGGGAAATGAAAGGGAATGGACAAGGAGAAATGGGAACTTGGTGCTCATAGATTGCCACCTCTTGCCACACCTGAAGAGCTTGCACATACTGACTGGTTACTGTACTGCGCTATGGATTCAGGCCCAGCCTCAGTGCATCAGAATTTGCCCAAAGCTTAGAACTAAGACATGGTGTAGGGGTGGGGGAGTCACCTATTCAGGAGGGCCTATGCCATTCACGACCTCCCTGGCTAATTGCCAATGTTGGCTCTTAGAAAGTGTGTTAGGTGAACATGCTGTTGCTGGTAGCTCTGGCTTGGAACAAGGAAGTAGCTAGGTATTTTGTATGTTTGTGGCATTATGCCGTGATTGTAGGTTCATTTTTTTTTTTTTAAACTTTATTTATTTATTTGCCTTGGTGTTTGCCTGGAACTGGAACTACAGACAGTTGTTAGCTGTCATGTGGGTGCTGGGACTTGAACCCGGGTCCTCTGGAAGAGCAGACGGTGCTCTTAACCGCTGAGCCATCTCTCCAGCCCCCTGTAGGTTCATTTTTATTCTGTTTTTGAGACAAGCTCTTATACTGTAATCTGGCCTGGAGATGACCATGCTGGCTTCACTCTCTGTGGTAAGTCGTGAGACTTAGAGGAAAGAGCCATTATGTTCAACACATACATACTTCAGCCCCTCTTTTATTTTCTTCCTTTAGACAAGTTATCAGTGTGTAGCCCTGGCTGGACTGGAACTCACAACTCATGAGAGTTCTTTCTGTTCTCTAGCTCTTGAGTGCTGAGATTAAAGGAGTGTACCACCATGCTGGCAGTATGTCCTCATTTTTAAATGTAGATGTTCATTTCTACTTCAGCAGATTTTGAATAATGGGTCCAGTTGAACTAAGAAACTGGTTATCTTAGTTCTTTTTTTTTTTTTTTTTATAAGATTTTTATTTACTTATTACGTATTCAGTATACAGAAGAGGGTATCAGATGTCATCATAGATGGTTGTGAGCCACCATGTGGATGCTGGGAACCGAACTCAGGACCCCTGGAAGAGCAGTCAGTGCTCTTAACCTCTGAGCCATCTTTCCAGCCCCAAAGATTTATTTATTTTCTATTATGTATATAGTGTTCTGCCTGCATGCCAGAAGAGCGCATCAGATCTCATAGATGATTGTGAGCCACCATGTGGTTGCTGGGAATTGAACTCAGGACTGGAAGAACAATCAGTGCTCTTAATCTCTGTGCTATTTCTCCAGCCCCTATCTTAGTTCTTTAAAAAGTGTTTTTGTTTTTACATTTATTTTGTGTATTCATGTACATGTGTGCATGCAAGTGCCCATGGAGGTCAGAAGTGTAGGACATTGAATCCTTTGGAGTTGGAGTTAGTCATTTGTGAGGTTCTGGGCTCTGAACTTATGTCTTCTATAGAATAGAAAGCACTCTTAATTGCTGATCCATCTCTCTTGCCCATAGATTAAGATTTTTATATTTGCTATTATGGTTTGAAATTACATTTAAGACTGGTACACTACCACCGTGACCACATGAGATGGGGAATTCATGTTCATTGTATGAAAAGGGAGAGTAAGCTAGCAGAGTGGGCTAGGACTAGACTGTCCGTCTCTGGATGCACTTTTTCCCATTTTCTGTTCTATGCCTGTGGGGGTCAGAAGACAACTTGCAAGAGTCGGTTTTCTGTCATGTGGGCTCTCCAGGCTTGACAGCAAGTGTTCTCACTGGCCCACCCCCAGCCTTTAAATTCCTCATCCTCCTGCCTCTACCTCCCTACAGTTACAGATGTGCACCATCATGCCTGACCAGACCACGGTCTTCAGACTTAATTTGATGTCAGTTGAAGAAAAGCACCTTGCAGATGATGAAAATCTAGATGTATTTGATCAAATGAACAGTCATTAAGCAACATAGAGGTCAGAAACTCACAATGACAGTGCTGGTAGGGTGTGGAAACTGTAGACCTTACGTACCTCACTAATGGGAGTGGGAAACAGTATGGCAATCCTCCCTCCCTTCTCTCTGCCCCTCCTCCCTTTCTGACTATAGCCCAGCTGGCCCTCAACATACATCTGCTGAATTCTGGGACTAGAGGCCTGTGTCACCATGCTTAGCTTTAGACAGTTCTTTAACTGATTGTACTATTTATAGCACCAGCATTAATAACAAGAGGGATGAAGAGATGGCTCTGCAGTTGAGAGGACTTGACTTAGGTTCCCAGCTCCCAGGTCAGGCAGCTTGCAGTTGTCTATAACTCTAGCCCTGACTCTGGGGTCTCTGTAGGCTCATATATTCATATGTCCACAGGAAGACCCCCTACATACACATAATTAAAAATAAATCTTAATAACAAGAGGGAAACATCAACATTATATAATGAGTAAATAAGTGAGGTGTGTTAGTGCAGTGGATGTTACTCAAAAAGGAAAGGAGGCTGGTTGTGGTGGTGCACATGTTTAACTTCAGCACTCAGGAGGATCTCTGATAGTTCAAGGCCAGCCTGATCTACAGAGTGAGTCCCAGAACAACTGGAGCTAAACAATAGGGACTGTGTCTTTAAACAAGCACAAAAAAACCAAACAAACAAATATTGGTATATATTATATGCCAGCCTCAGAAATGAGTAGAGTTTAAAAATCCAGGTATAAAAGTATTTGTGTGATTCTATTTCTAGGCAGTATTAAGGAGAAATTATTTTGTCGAGACAAGTAGATGTGTGGTTGCTGAGGGCTTCCTTCCAGGTGGTGGTAGGGTAGGGAAGTGATAGCGGAAGTGTATAGTATTTTTCTTTGAGATAATTAAATGTTTTAAAAGTTGTGGTTATAGTTGCATGTTTTTGAGACTATACTAAGAACCACTGATTTTTTATACTATAATGGGCGAATTGTATGATGTGAGTCATTTCAATAAACCTGTTATTTAAACATGGTCTGGCTGAGGCTGAGGTGGCTTTATTGGGTAAAGGATTTTGCCAACAAGCTTCATGACTCAAATTCCATCCCCAGGATCCACATGGTGGAAGGAAAAACCA
The DNA here is from genome assembly GCA_004025045.1 of Sigmodon hispidus. Lineage (NCBI taxonomy): Eukaryota > Metazoa > Chordata > Mammalia > Rodentia > Cricetidae > Sigmodon > Sigmodon hispidus. Next base: position 264,890 of record PVIH01000178.1, on the reverse strand, counting down.
ATTCTTACAAGTTGTTCCCTGACCTCCACAAGCCATATGTGTGTGGGCACACATATATGCAGACACACACACACAAATAAATGTAATTTAAAAAGTTGCTAAAAACTTAATGTTTAGTAAAAAAGTGTAAGTATATTTTGGTTAAATGGGAAAAATGAACTGTGATGTAACTTTTAGGATTTTTATTATAAGCAAGAGTATTTTGTTGTTTTTGAGACAGGGCCTTATCCTATAGTCCAGCTGGCCTGAGACTCTATAGCTCAAACTAGCCTTTAACTGAGACAATACTCCTGCCTCAGACTCTTGCATTCTGGTTACAGATAGAAATCACTATGTCTGTCTGATTTGTTTTTTGAGATAGATAGCTTTTATGAACTTGTGTTTCAGTATTGTACAGAATGGTTTCACAGCCCTAAGAAATTTTCTGAAAACCTGTTCTGCTTTCCCCTACCCTTGGCAATCACTTGGTTGTTTTTTTTTTATTTTGTTTTGTTTTGTTTTTACTGTCTATAGTTTTGCCTTTTCAGAATGTGTAGTTGAAAAAAATATATATGTAATATCCTCAGTTTTAGACAGGTTGTTATATAGCCTGGGCTGGTTTTCAACTTGTTCTGTAGTTGAGCATGACCTTGAATTTCTGATCCTCCTGCTTCTACCTCAAGTGCTGGGATTACAGGTGTGCACCACCATGCTCAGTTACAGTGTTGGGAATGGAGCCTAGACTTTCGTGTGTTCTACCAGCTGATTGATATATATATATATATATATATATATATATATATATATATATATATAACCCAGTCCTATATGTCCATTTAGGTGGACATATATTCCACCTAATATATATACCTATTCCTTCATTCACTTATTAATGTGCATCTAATTTTTAATGTCTTTAAACTCTGTAGACCAGGCTGGCCTCAAACTCACAGAGATCCACTGCGTCTGCTTTTTGAGTGTTGAGATCAAAGGTGTATGCCACTGTGGCCACGGCTGCCACCTGTTTTTTTTTTTTTTTTTAATTACTTTTTTTTTTTAAACTTTATTTATTTATTTATTTGCCTTGGTGTTGCCTGGAACTGGAACTACAGACAGTTGTTAGCTGCCATGTGGGTGCTGGGAATCAAACCTGGGTCCTCCGGAAGAGCAGATGGTGCTCTTAACCGCTGAGCCATCTCTCCAGCCCCTGCCACCTGGTTTAAATAAATCCTTAAAAAAAAAAAGATTTGTTTACTTATTTTGTATACAGTGTTCTGCCTGTATGTATACCTGCATGCCAGAGAGGGCATCAGATCTCATAGATGGTTGTGAGCCACTGTGTGGTTGCTAGAATTGAACTCAGGATCTCCAGGGGAACAGCTAGTGCTCTTAACCTCTGAGCCATCTCTCCAGCTTCCCCTCCCCTTTTTTAAAGCATTAATTATCCCGTAATCTCTGTGCTACCACCACCTGGTTTTTTTTTTTGTTTTTTGTTTTTAAACTTTATTTATTTATTAGCGTTGGTGTTTGCCTGGAACTGGAACTACAGACAGTTGTTAGCTGCCATGTGGGTGCTGGGAATCGAACCCGGGTTCTCTGGAAGAACAGCCGGTGCTCTTAACCACTGAGCCATCTCTCCAGCCCCACCACCTGGTTTTTAACTTTTTTAAAAATTTTAATCTTTTTAAGCAAATATTATAGTTAGAGCTATATATATATTTATATTTTTGTAAACTCACAGAAATTGCCTGCTCTGCCTCCCAAGTGCTCCCACTGTGCCCACCATAGAGCCATAACTAAAGAGCGGATAAAGTTTTTCCAGTCATGAATGATTGAGTTACCATGTGAGTGCTAGGAGCCAAACCTGGGCCCTCTGCAAGAGCAACAAGTGCTCCTGCATTACCAGTGAGCCAGTCCTTTGGCCCCTTTGTTTTGTTTTCTGAGATAGGGTTTCTTGCAGCTCAGTCAAGGATCACTTTGAACTTCTAATCCTCCAGCCTTCACCTCTTGATGCTGTGATTATAGTTTTATACCATCATGTTCAACCTTATGCTATGCTGGAGGTCAAATTTAGGCTGTTGTGGACAACATGCTAGACAGATGGTCTACCAACTGAACTATATCTCCAATCTTAGATTTAGAAAATGCTTATTGCTTAAGGAAACATTTTCAGCTGATTTTGTTAGAAAGGTTTTGCTAGGGGCTGGAGAGATGACTCAGAGGTTAAGAGTACTGACTGTTCTTCCAGAGGACCTGAGTTCAATTCCCAGCAACCACATAGTGTCTCACAACCATCTATGATGACACCTGGTGCCCTCTTATGTATACTATATACATAATAAATAAATAATAAAAAAAGAAAGGTTTTGCTTGAGCATGGATGTTATTAGAGGTTTTCTGAGGGATTTACCCTTCTTCTGCCCCCCTGAGTTTCTAAAAAAGAACATAGAATTGCCATATGTCCAGCTGTAGTACTCCCATAGCACCCAAAAGTGTCTGGCAGATATCTACACGTTTGTTTATTGTGGTACCATTCACAATAACCAAGGTATGAAATCAGCCTGAATAAGAAACTGATATGTACACAATGAAGTTTTATTAAGTCATAAAGGAAATTATGTAAAGAGACAGTCTCAAAAACTCAAAAAGAGGAGGAGAAGGAATTGTGTAAGTTGCATGGTAGATGAGTGGAGTTAGAGATCATCATTTTAAATAAAGTACAGAAAGACAAATACTGCATATTTCTCAGTAGCAGAATCTTTTTATTTGGGTTTTCTAGATAGGGCTTCTTTGTATAGCTGGCTGTCCTGGAACTACCTTTGTAGACCTTGTTGGTCTCGGATTCACAGAGATCCATATGCCTCTGCCTTCCAAGTGCTGGGATATGCCACCACCTCCTGGCCTGAATTTTTATTTTTAAAAAGGATTTAAATTAAAATATGAAAATAGAAGATAGATTATTTAGCCACAGGAAGGAGACAAGTAGGAGAGCCGAAGGGCACAAAAGAGGCTAACTCAGGTTGAATATGAACAGCACTCATGCTATGCATGTATGAGAATATAATGAAACCCATCATTTTGTATAATGAGTATATACAAAAAAAGTCCCAGAAGACTTATTGCTACCCTTGCCAAACACAAGCTATAATGCGAGGGTTTCTGGGATACCATTCTTTCTTTAGATGAAATATTGAATTATAGACATTTCTTAGAGAGTGAAGACTTGGTAATTGTTGTCTTTAGTTCTTATATTTATTTATTTGTTTGTTTTTTAAGACAAGGTCTCATACACAGGTTGACCTTGAATTTACTGGGTAGCTGAAGAGGATCTTGAACTTGTGATCTTTGGCCTCCACTTGGATGTGCTGAGATCACAGGCCTCTGCCACCGCTCCTGACGTGCCTTCAGTGTTTAGATGATGACTAAAGCTATGAAGAAGTGACTTTTTTTAAAAAATATTTATTTTTATTTTATTTGAATTGGTGTTTTGCCTGCATGTACAACTGTGTAAGGGTGTCAGCTCTTGGAATTACAGACAGTTGTTAGCTGCCATGTGGATGCTGGGAATTGAACTCAGGACCTCCAGAAGAACAGTCAGTGCTCTCAACATCTGAGCCATCTCTCCAGCCCAGAGATGACTTTGTTAAGACACTGGGTTAAATGCAAGCATATCCCATTCCTCATAGCCATGGCCTTGCTTCTCTGTGTTTGTTGTCTCTAGTTCTGGCATTCTCATATCATTTTGCAGTCGTGGTAAACTGAGCAAGTGACTGGTGTGTACTGCCTGCAAATGACCCTGTTTCTCCATACTAGACCTTTTCTTTTCCAAATATTTATTTTATGTGCATTGGTAATTGGTATTTTGCATACATACATACATACATGTATGTATGTCTGAGGGTGTCAGATCCCCTGGAACTGGAGTTACAGGCAGTTGTGAGTTGCCAGGTAGATACTGGGGATTAAACCCGGGTCCCCAGGAAGATCGGCCAGTGTTCTTCACAACTATGCCATCTCTCTAGCTTTCTTTTGTTGTTATTGAGACTGTGTGGATAAACCTGAATATTGGGAGAGAGCACACAGTCAAATCGTAGGCAGACAGCTCAGGAAATTCTAAAACCTTGACTACAAAGATAAACAGCTGAGTCAGTCACACACATCTTTGATTCCAGCACAGGGAAAGCTGGGAGTGGCGACCAATGGCCCTTGATCCCATAACTCCAGAGACAGAACTTCTGTTTCTGTGAGTTCAAGGCTACACTCCTTTAATCCTAATCTGAATGGGATAGGGTATATAAGGGCTGTAGAAACTTCACAGGGGATCAAACCTATGCCTTCAATATGCTCTGCAAACATTGTACACTGTGTTCAATCTCCAGTTCTGATTTTACTTTTTCTGTTGAGACAGGGTCACACTAGTTGTCTAGGCTGTGTACCCTGGTGGTTTTCCTAGCTGAGCTGTGATTACAAGCCTAGGTCTTGATGATTTTGCTATTTTAGATACTAGAAGTGCAGCTAAAGTTAAATGAACTTCATTTTCATTAGCACAGAAAATAGACACGAATACTAGGGAGTTTTTAGCCTGTCTGGAAATACAATGTATGATTGTGTTAGATATTTCTTGAATGTCTCCCAAGAAAATCCTTACCTTGGTGAGCAAATTGGAGGTTTTGTTTTTTTGGTTTTTTTTTTTTTGCCTTTGCTTTTTTTTTTTGGGGGGGGGGGGTAGGGGGTAGCCCTAGCTGTCCTGAAACGCACTATGTAGATCTAGCTGGCCTTGAACTCAGAGATCTACCTCCTCCCTCCTAAGTGCTGAGATTAAAGGCATGTATCACTGTGCCTGGCTAAATTGGAGATTTTTGTGTTTTTTGTTTTTGTTTTTGTTTTGGTGTGGGGCCTGAACTTAGCTCAAGGTCTGCACAGGCCAGGCCAGTGTTTCACTGCTGAGTTAGTACCAGCCAACTGAATATATCTAAGTTATGATGGATAGGAAACTAAAGTGCTGAGGGACTTGGCTAGTCAGAAGAGAGAGCTCAAGATAAGAATAGAAAACTCCATTTGGAAATGGACAGGTGGCTGTGGTCCCTAGGGCTAATAAACATATTTTTAAGGAAGACCTTGTTCCTAGGTCTTTACCTGGCTAGATGGCGCACAGCTTTGCTTAACTAGATGACAGTGAAAAATCATTGTGGGGTTATGCTGGCAGAACATGTTAGAAATCAACATCCTAGAACTTAGTGGGTTTGTTCCATTTACAAGGAAATTTACCACCAAAAGCACTATACTGTGAAGTTCTTGAGTGAGGTGTTAGAGGAAGCTGCTGGCCTCCCTGCAATTCATCGTGGGAGTCAGAACAGCTGTGATTGGGCTCTAGGAAAGCTGGCTAAGTGGTGGGGTCTGCTGAGAGTTGCATAATAGAACCAGAATAAAAAGCTTCTTCCTTTTGCATTAGCGTTTCTTTACTGTCTACTGACAAAGCTTAATGTCGGCAGCTAGCAAGGGAAGATAATGATTTCTTCTCTTTTTGCCAGTTAAGTGATGGAGGGTGGGTTTGGAGCTAAATTTGTTGCAAACTGGTAAAATGCTATTAGTTACATCAACTGGCATTTTCTGAATAGAGTTGATACTATCAGATCCTGAACCCCTTATTTTTGAGGACAGCCTGGCCATGAACTCAGTCTTCTGGCCTTAGCCCTCTGAGTGCTGGGGTTTTCTTTTCTTTTCTTTTTTTTTTTTTTAAGCAACTTTTATTTATTTATTTGCCTTGGTGTTTAACTGGAACTACAGACAGCTGTGAGCTGCCATGTGGGTGCTGGGAACTGAGTCCCGGTCCTTGAGTGCTGGGATTTTCAGGTGTGTACAACCATGCCGAACTCTAGTTTGTTTCTTTAACGCAGGGTTGATTTAAACTGCTATCCTATTCTAGTCTAGGATAACCTGTGTTTTGCATTTTCTCATCATAGGTATGTTTGAATTGTTTTAAAACCTCATTTAAGGCCTGGCAGTGGTGGTGCATGTCTTTAATCTCAGCCCTCAGGAGGCAGAAGCAGGCAGATCTCTGAGTTCAAGGCCAGTCTGGTCTACAGAATGAGTCCCAGGACACCCAGGGGTACACAGAGAAACCCTATCTCAAAAAAAAAAAAAAAAAAGCCCCAAACCAAATTCCTTCATTTACTATATGTATTCTCTGTGTGTGTGCTCATGTACACATACTTGCCTATTTGGGTAAAGGCCAGAAGACAACCTTAGGTTAGGTTCATTTCTTCCCATGAGATAAGGTTCTTACTTGTCTGGAACTCACAAGTAGCCTAGGCTGGATGGCCAACAAGCCCCAAGGATACACTTATTTCTACCTTCCCAATTCTGGGAACACATATCTGTGCCCATTTATTATTTCTTCTTTTGTTGTTTTGAAACATGGACTTAACCTTGTATCTTTGGCTGGCCTCAGAATCACAGAGATCCTCCTACCTCTGTTTCTTGGAGCTGGGGATAAAGATGTGGACCAGCATGCTCAGCTCATTGATTTTTTTTTTTTTTTTTTTTTTTTTTTAATGTAGGCTTTCAGGGCTGGAGAGATGACTCAGTGGTCAAGGGCACTTGCTGCTCTTGCAAGAGGACCTGGGTTCACTTTCTAGCACCTACTTAAAACTGCCTATAATTCAGACTTAGAGGATCCACTGTAGTCATGTATGGTACATCTATATGCATATATACAAAACATTCATACACATAAAGAATAAAATGGTCAGTGTGGGTTCTAGAGGCTGTAGAAATGACTTAGCATTTACGATCATACACTACTTTTTCTGATCACTTGAGCTTGAGTCCTAGCATCAGTGGCAGGTGGCTTGGAACCACCTGTAGCCCAGGTCTCTGGGAATCTGGAGCCTCTGTCCTCTGTAGACACCTGTACTCATTTGTACATAGTAACCCTGCACAGACACACATGCACATGATTAAAAGCAAAGTCTAGTTTTTATTAAAAATTTTAGAGTTTGTGTATATGACTATTTTGCTGCATGTGAAGTGTATGCACACACACACACACACAGAGATCAGAAGGTATTGGACTCCCTGGAACTGGAGTTACATTACAGATGGATGTAAGCCATCATGTGGGTGTTGAGAATCAAACCTAGGTCCTCTGGAAGAGCAGCCAATCCTCCTAACAGCTGAACTATCTTTTTAGTCCCTAAAATTAATTATTTTAGTTAGTACTGTCTGTGCATGTACTTGCATGTGTGTCATGGCCCCAAGTGAAGGTCAGAGGACAGCTTTGAGGACTCTGTTCTGCTGCGGATGCTGGAAGGTGAACTCAAATCATTAAGCTGGCTCTGTAAGTGGTTTTTATTGCTGTACCATCTTGTAGACCCACTTTCCAGCAATTCTTTTGTTGTTGTTTTGTTTTTCACTGTGTATCCTTGACTGGCCTATGTAGACCAGCTGGCCTCAAACTCAAAGAGATCCACCTGCCTCTGAGTGTACCACCATGCCTGGATAATTTCTAGCAATTCCTGGAAGTCATGTAACGCAATTCATATAACTGTATAATTTTACCTAGAAATTTTGTAGTTTTAGTCTTTACATTTAGATGTTTGATATATCATTAACTAATTTTGTGTGTTGAAACTGGAGAGGAGGTTCAATTTTTTTCTCCATGTGGACATCGGGTTGTGCAAATGTTGTTAATATTTATTTGCTTGTTTGGTGATTGTTTTCTTACATTTTTTTTTTTTTGAGGCACAGTCTTACTTTATAATCCTGACTGGCCTAGAAATTGATATATAAACCATGGTGGTCTTATAATTACAGAGATTTGATTGCTTCTGCATTCCAAGTGTTGGAATTAAAATATATGCCTCTACACCCAGGTCAGTTAATAATTAAAAAAAAAAAATTAAACTAGGTGGTGGTAGTACATGCCTTTAATCCCAGCACTAGGGAGGCAGAGAGGATGCATCTCTGAGTTTCAGGCCTGCTTGGTCTAAATAGTAAGTTGCAGGCCAGCCAGGGTCACATAATGACACCTTGTCTCAGTAATAATAATAATGGTGAGTGTTGTGGTGTTCATTTATAGTCTCAGCTACTTGGAAGACAAAGGCAGGCAGAAGAGTTGCTGGAGTACAAATTCAAGGCTTCTGTGGGTAATAGCCAGAAACTATCTGGAAAAACAAAACAAGTCAAGAGGGGCTGGAGAGATGGCTCAGGGGGTTAGGAGCACTGACTGCTTTCCCAGAGGACCCCGGTTCAATTCCCAGCGCCCACATGGTAGCTCACAACTGTCTGTAACTTCTGTTCCAGTGATCTGACACCTTCATACTAGTGCACATAAAGCTAAATAAATTAAAAAAGAGAGAGAGACAAGTCAAGAATGTGATAATGTATCATGATTCTTTAACTACCTTAGTGATATAGTTATCTTGTTGTGCTAGGGATTGATTCCAGGGACTCACATATGCTAGGCATGTACTTCACCAACTGAGCAGCATGTACCTCTGGCCCTGATGCATTTTGCTTTAAAAGAAGTAATAGAAATGCTGGATTTATGAACCAATTTTTTTTTTTTTTAAACTTTATTTATTTATTATTTATTTGCCTTGGTGTTTGCCTGGAACTGGAACTACAGACAGTTGTTAGCTGCCATGTGGGTGCTGGGAATCGAACCCGGGTCCCCTGGAAGAGCAGACGGTGCTCTTAACCGCTGAGCCATCTCTCCAGCCCCATGAACCAATTTTTGTGCAATTTGCAAACTTGCTTATAAAATGTAAAATTACCAAGGATGCTTCAGTTAATAAATATACTGCTGCCTAGCAAATGAAAGTGGGTAATTTAAGACCATGAAAATATGTTGGCTACAGAATTTGGGATTCTGAGTTTAGTGCAAACATGTTGCTTTTCGTCTGTGTCCCTCTCACTGAGGAATGTGGGGACTAGGTATTACCTTCCATTTGCCTTGGAGACTGTTTTCCTGGTTCTTAAAATACCCTGACCTTGATTGCAACCAAAGCTCATCACAGTTCCTTTGTTTGCCAGGACTTTTTATGCACTGCCACTTTCTAGACTTGTGTTGTTGAACTAAATCAGACCAGAAAAACAAAAGCAAAAACTCCCAGTCCTTTACTTTGTGTCCCCTAAGTTTGGTTTAATAGATTTTTTATCTGACTCCTTGTTTAAAACATTTTGTTACAACTTTTGTTCTTTATGCTATTTTTATCTGGCCACATTTAAACCTGTTTTGATTCACTTACCAAATCTTTTTTAGAGTTTGCACAGAATTGTATATTCCCTTTGTTTCTGGTTTAGAATTTTGTCACGTGGCCAGTATACTTGGTTCTTTGAAAAGCTATTTGACCTTTGTTCTGGTTTTGGTAGAAGTGAGTGATGTCTTATCTCTTAGCTCTCAGGAGTCTGGGTAGGAGAATTGTTCCTTAGTTCAAGGCCAGCCTGGCCCATTGTAAGTTCTAGGCAAACCACCTGGGCATGGTTATAGAGGAGGACCCTGTCTCAGACAAAACAAATGCTGATGTTTTGTTGTTCTCTCTCTCTCTCTCTCTCTCTCTTTCTTTCTCTCTCTCTCTCTCAGGCCTCACTATATAACCCTGGCTGACCTGGAACTCCTTATGTAGACTCCGCTGGGCTCCAGTCCGCAGAGATCTGCCTGCCTCTGCCTTTGAGTGCTGAGATGAAAGGAATGTGCCACCACGCCAGGCAGTAAACCCTAATATTAAAGACAAAAAACAATTGTTTTTCTTCTATAAAATATTTTATGTTATATATTTATTGTTGTCTGTTTATCCTTTTTAAATATATATATATTTATCATTTCTCAGCCTTTGAGCTGTGGTTATATATAAATATGTTTGTTTATTTATTATGTAAGTATCTTGTGCCAGGAATTGCTCTGCATACTTAGAATAATATATGATGAACAAAATAGGCAAAGAACCTTACTGTCATGGAGCTGGTCCTATTATAACAAGTAATTGCTAGTAGGTGTCTTCAGTGTACAATGTGTGGAGTGGGAGATAAAGGCCATGCGAAAGGGATTGGTGTTGATGAGTGGCTAGAGGCCCTGCCTACCGTACTGAAATGACGGACCTTTGTCTCCAGGACCATCACTTTCCCTTTGCCACCCAGCCCAGAACAAACGAAGACACTTCAGTGGAAAGTAGGGTGCAGGTAGGTCACAGCTAATTGAGGTGATAGCAGACCTTAGTATGAAAGAGACTTTGCTTTAGTAGTAAGGACTAAACCTAAGGTCTTGTGCATGCTAGACAAGTAAGTACTCCATCACTGAGATATAGCCACAGCCCTCTGCCCCTAATTTGAGATGGAGTTCTTATATATTTCAGGTTAACTTTGAATTTATGGTGCAAATGAAGATGACTTCTGATCCTTAGCCTCAATCTCCTGGATACTGGGATTACAGGCATGAGCCACCATGCCTGGATTATGTAAACAGAGCTCCTTGAATATTAGTCAGGCACTCTGCTGAATGAGCTGCAACCCAATGCCTCCAGTCCTTTAAAAAAAATTATGTATGTGTGTATGTGTTGAGTATGGGCACATTGTCTATATTATGGTGCTTGTGTGGAGGTTAGAGAAATTAGGGTACAATTTCTGGTGTTGGTCCTACTTTCTACCTTGTTTGAGACAGGTTTTTTTGTTTGTTATTATGCACACCCAGCTAACTGGCCCATCTTGGCCTTTGAGCCTCCTTGGACTCTCCTGGGACATGCTGCTTTACCCTCTGAACCATGTCCCATACCTACCACTAGCTCCCTTTAAAGTTTTTGTTTGAAAAAAGGTCTTAGTAGCTGGGTAGTGGTGGCACATGCCTTTAAACCCAGTGCTCAGAAGGTACAGGCAAGCTGATCTCTGTGAGTCTGAGGCTAGGCAGTCTACAAAGCAAGTTTCAGATAGGCCAGGACTGTTTTGAGAAATCTTGTCTTCAAAAAACTTTAAAAAAAAAAAAAAAAAAGTGTTGGTAAACTGCTCACCCAGACTAATCTTAAATCTGATCCTCATGTCTCAGTCTCCTTAGTGCTGGGATTAAAGGCCCTACTACCACATGTGCCACCATGCCAGTTTATGTCAGTGTATGGTGAGGTGCAGCATATGCTAGAGAGAGAGAGTGAGTGTGTGTGTGTGTGTGTGTGTGTGTGTGTGTGTGTGTGTGTGTGTGTGAGAGAGAGAGAGAGAGAGAGAGAGAGAGAGAGAGGACAGCTCGGGTGTGGGCTCTGGGCTTTCTCCTTCAACCTATGTGATTTCTGGGTATTGAATACAGGTTGTCAAACTTGAGAGCTATCTTGCCCAGCTCAAAGATTTAAAAAATGATTTGTTTTATGTGTGTGTATGTGCATGGGTATGTGCATATGAATGCAGGATGTGCATGGGTATGTGCATATGAATGCAGGCTACAGTGTAGGTCAGAGGTGTCAGAGCCTTCTGGAGCTAGAGTTACAGACAGTTGAGAACTACCTGACCTGAATGTTGGGACTGTGCAGTTCTTTGTAAGAACAGTACACACACTTTAACTGTTGAGCCATATTTGTAGTAAGAAGTTTCTGGCTTGGATTAGCCCCAAAGTTCAGACCCACTCTCAGCCCTGCTGCTGCTTAGCCCCAAATAATCACACAAAATCTTATATTAATTGTATGCTGTTTGGTCTATGACTCAGCTCTTGCATCTTAACCTATTTCTTTTGATATATGTCTTAACACATGGCTCGTGACTTACCTGAGTTCCTTAACGTCTTGCTGTCTCAGAGACAGCCTATAGCATATCTCCCTAACTCTGCCCTTTCTCCCCTTTATTCCTGGCTTCCCTGCCTGCTTTTGAGGTGCCTTGCCATAGGCCAAAACAACTCCTTTATCATCCAGCGATAATTCACAGCATATGGAAAGACATCTCACATTGCATATTGGCTCCCCAGTCCAAAAACTTGAAGGCAGTAGGGTGAGTTAAACTTGGGAGAATGTTTTGGGTAGAGGGAATGACTAGTGGTAGTAAGTCTTGGCTGTTTGAGGAACAGTGTGGAGACCGGTATGGCTAGAATGGGATAATAAGCAAGTACAAGAGTGATAAGATAGCAGAATGAGAAAAGGGTGTGAGGGAATGACTGTCTCATGCACTCTTGTTAGGTTGTGCTTTATTCTGTATGAGATGGAAGCCACTGCAGCATTTTTTTCTTTTGTGTAGTCAGTAATTAATCACTGGCAATTGATGAAAAGGTTAATATTTATTAAGGGGTTAATAGAAAAACTTACAAATAAAAAGGATTAAGCAGGAAGGATGGGATGAGCCACTCAACAGAACGGTTCTTCCTTCCAAGGGCGAATGGGAAGCAGAGAGGGTGAGTGCCCACGTGCATCCCATCTGAAGCTGCTTTTTAGGAGTGCCTCAGTGCTGCAGCCTCGATGGTCATAGGTGAATCCCAGACCTACACCGGTCAAGAAGCCACACCTCTAGGTCAAGATGATGCACTTGCTTCCCACTACATTCTAAACTTGTCTATAAAACTATATAATAGAGACAATTATCAAGTAGTGTCCAGGAGAGGGAAAGGGCAATGACAAAGTCTTAAGCTAAGAATAACAACAGACACGAATCATATATTAAATGTCCAGAATATTGGTGTGTGGCAAGATACAGAGGTTACTCCACAGCTGTCTATCTTGACTAATATGGATCTAGTATCCAAGTGCTTTTTAGTGAACTTGTGATCCACCTGTCTCTGTCTCCTTAGTGCTACACTTTTGTTTGTTTGTTTGTTTTTTGTTTTGAGATGGGGTTTTGTTTTTTATTTTGAGGCAGTGCTTCTCTGTGTAACAGCCCTGATTGTCCTAGAACTAACTCTGTAGGCCAGGCTGGTCTCAGACTAAGAGATCCACCTGCCTCTGTCTCCCAAGTGCTGGAATTAAAGGAGAGGGCTACCACTGCTAATTGCAGCATTTCCAATATAGAACTCAAATTTTTTAAATTCCTATTTTACTATAATAACTACAATAGCTGTTTTGAGAAAAAGACATCTGGAAGGCCACAATATAGTCAGTTTCTTTCTGCTTCCTAGAGCAGTGGTTCTCAACCTGTGGGTTTGAAGACCCTTTTACAAGGGTCACCTAAGACCATCTGCATATCAGATATTCACCATTGCAATTCATAGCAGTAGCAAATTACAGTTATAAAGTAGCAACGAAAAGAATGTATTGTGGGTTACTAAGACATGAGGCATTGGGAAGGTTGAGAACCACGGCCCTAGAGGATTGTTATGGAATATAGTCCTCTTGGAAACCAGTGCTTTTCCTATAATATATATGATATTCTTCATTTGGCTAAAACAACAACAAAGGCAGGTCTTATATAGCCCAGACTGGTCTTTCAAACTCCTAGTGGAGGCTAGCATCTTGACTTTTTTTTTTTTTTTTGACAGAATTTTACTTTGACTGGGTTGACCTTGATCTTCAGCTCTGCCTCCTGAGTGTGGGGATTACAGGTTTAAGCCACCATACCTAGCATTTATCTTAAAATGTCAACTCAAAAGTGTTTTAAAACAAACACAAGACAGGTGGACATACTTGTAGTCCAAGGAACATAATAAGCTCAGGGACAGAATAGTGGGACTGGGTGACCACAACCCATTCATAAGCACTAATAAGATAGATTTCAGCTATTTTAATATAAATCTCAGGGATGGAAGTAATAGTTGAAACAAACTACTTGTTTCTTTCGTGTGGCAGATTATTTATCTCTAGGACATATGAAGAACATGATCTATGATTTCCTAGGACTCTTCACAGTCCTCTGCACCTTTCAGGTATAGTCTTTCCTGGGACTCTTTCCTTCTGCTGGGTGGCATTGTCCAATATAGATTGTACAGTTTGTGCCAGTCTTACTGTTGTCTTGTTAAGCCATATTTAGCGGATCTCCCTGGGAGACTGGCTCTTATTTTTTTTTTTTTTTTTAAGGAAAATGGAGGAGGAATTGATCTGGGAAAAGGGGAGGTGGGGGAATGTAATGTATGAAAAATAATAAAGGCTTTTAAAAAAGAGTGGACTTGGTATTAAGGAAGTGGCAAGGATTTCAACTTTTCTGTTTGTTTGTTTTTATGTGGATTGGAGTTTTGTATACATATATGGCTGTATGAGGATGCCAGATCCTCTGGAATTGGAGTTACAGTTGTGAGTTGCCAGGTGGGTGTTGGAAATTGAACCTGAGTCCTCTGGAAGAGCAGCCAGTGCTCTCAACCTCTGAGCCATCTCTCCAGCTCAGGATTTTAACTTTCTGAGGGAAAGAAAAACTTTAGAGGAAGGCATTTGAATATAAAGGACCTCTCTCTGTTCCAGTGGTTGGTACAGTGGTAAGGGAAGTGCTGTGGTACCTGCCAGACATGACTGTAAGTCAGCAGCCACTGATATAAAATAGAAAGACCTGAAATCTGAATTCATTTAGGGGGAAGCAAAAATAAAAGATTTTTAAAAGTGTTTTAAACAATTAGGCATGGTGGCACATCCTTTTAATTCTAGTACTTGGGAGGTAGTAGAAGTAGACAGATTTCTGAGTTTTAGACTAGGCTGGTCTACAGAGCTAGTTATAAAACAGCCAGGGTTACACAGAGAAAACCCGCCTGGAAAACTAACAAACAAACATTTTAAATCATTTTACAACCTGTCAGAGAATGGCTTTTCATGTTTCACCCTTTGTACCTTTAGCAGAGACGTTTCTAAACTAACATGACCTGGTGTTTGGAGGCAAAAACTTTTCTTTTGAGAAAATTAAGTTTAGGGATATCCTGAGTGATATTGGAAAACCTTTTTCTAGAAAAATAAACATAAAAATTAAACGTGCTCAGAATTTCAGTATGGATGATGGGAGCCATGCTCTGTAGGTGATGGATGATGGAAGCCATGCTCTGTAGATGATGGATGATGGGAGCCATGCTCTGTAGATGATGGATGATGGGAGCCATACTCTGTCGATGATGGGAGCCATGCTCTATAGATGATGAATGATGGGAACCATGCTCTGTAGATGATGGATGATGGGTGCCATGCTCTGTAGATGATGAATGATGGGAGCCATGCTCTGTAGATGATGGATGATGGGAGCCATACTCTGTCGATGATGGGAGCCATACTCTGTAGATGATGGATGATGGGTGCCATGCTCTGTAGATGATGAATGATGGGAGCCATACTCTGTCAATGATGAGAGCTATGCTCTATAGATGATGGATGATGGGAACCATGCTTTGTAGATGATGGATGATGGGAGCCATGCTCTGTAGATGATGGATGATGGGAGCCATACTCTGTCGATGATGGGAGCCATGCTCTGTAGATGATGGATGATGGGTGCCATGCTCTGTAGATGATGAATGATGGGAGCCATACTCTGTCAATGATGAGAGCTATGCTCTATAGATGATGGATGATGGGAACCATGCTCTGTAGATGATGGATGATGGGAGCCATACTCTGTCGATGATGAGAGCCATGCTCTGTAGATGATGAATGATGGGAACCATACTCTGTAGATGATGAATGATGGGAGCCATGCTCTATAGATGATGGATGATGGGAACCATGCTTTGTAGATGATGGATGATGGGAGCCATGCTCTGTAGATGATGGATGATGAAACCCATACTCTGTAGATGATGGGTAGGTACCATGCTTTGTAGATGATAGATGATGGGAGCCATGCTCTGTAGATGATGAGAGCCATGCTCTGTAGATGATGGGTAGGTACCATGCTTTGTAGATGATAGATGATGGGAGCCATGCTCTGTAGATGATGCATGATGGATGTCATGCTCTATAGATGATGGATGATGGGAACCATGCTCTGTAGATGATGAATGATGGCTGTGGTTGTACACAGTTGGAATGCATTTAATGCCACTGAATTGTGTACTTACTGTTTAGAAAGCAGTCAAAATCCAAACCCTTCCCTTGAATCAGAATGAGACCTGAACAGAACCTATTGCTGCTAATGTTTTTTGTTTTGTTTTGTTTTATTCCTTCATCTTTGAAGGTTCTCTAAATGGGCTTGTTGTCACTTTGATGGTTGTGACATGGTATATCTCTGAAGTAAAATTGTCAGAGTACTTAGATATAGTTGTAGGGGAACTTGTGTACACCAGATAGTAGGTGGAGGAAACCAAAGCTGTATCACTTAATGAAGTCTCCCAGCTGCCTATTTCCTTCCAGTAGTGTGCATATGATGGGGATACACAGCAGGGAAACTGACTTGCTAAATGTTTTGATTCCTTTTCTTGGTTTTTGTATCTTCTTTTTCTAGGACAGAACAATAAGCTAAGCAGACTCTGACCATTGGCCTCCCACTAGCCAGGATCAACCCAGCTCTCCTTTTGTGGTTCATGAGCTGCATCGTCTGCCATCAGTGTGCAACCGGCCCCCAACGCAATGTGTGTTTGTCAAACCATGGAAGTGGGGCAGTATGGCAAGAACGCAAGTCGGGCCGGAGACCGAGGAGTCCTCCTGGAGCCCTTCATCCATCAGGTTGGCGGACACAGCAGCATGATGCGGTACGACGATCACACTGTGTGCAAACCTCTTATCTCCCGGGAACAGCGCTTCTACGAGTCTCTCCCTCCAGAAATGAAGGAATTCACCCCTGAATACAAAGGTAAGTCAGCGGTCCTTTTTGTTTAACTGACAGGCTTTTGGCTCAGTTGTCCTTGGTTTTATTGCCCTGTGATGTGGTTGTAGTTCTCTGTTATCTCAATTTTGTTAGTCAAAATTAGAAACTGGAATTATCAGGAAGGTTTTTAGATCATGAAAAATTGAACTAATTGATAGTAAAGCTGAGAAAAACTCCCAGCAGGAAGACTCTTTGATAGATAAAAGTCTGTTGTCGGAGTCCTTTGTCTGGCACACAGGTCTGTGGGGTAAGGGGACAGTTCTTTGGTCCCTGAGGAGGACAGAGGGATACTTTCCAGGCTTTAAAGTGGTTGGACAGCTAGCAAGGGCATGATGTGGTGCTGTGTCTGTGTGCTAGAAAAATGTGCTTATGGAATATTCTGGAGCCCTGAAGTTTTAACATTTGATACTGTTTTTTTTTTTTTTTTTTTTTTTTAAAAAAAAAACACTTTTATTTATTTATTTGCCTTGATGTTTGCCTGGAACTGGAACTACAGACAGTTGTTAGCTGCCATGTGGGTGCTGGGAATCGAACCCGGGTCCTCCATAAGAGCAGACGGTGCTCTTAACCGCTGAGCCATCTCTCCAGCCCCCATTTGATACTGTTTTAAGATAAGAGTTAATTTTAGGACTGGAGAGATGGCTCAGTGGTTAAGAGCACCGACTGTTCTTCCGGAGGACCTGAGTTCAATTCCCAGCAACCACATGGCAGCTAACAACTGTCTGTAATTCCAAGATCTGACACCCTTACATAGTTATACATGCAGGCAAAATATCAATTCACATAAAATAAATATTTTTTTTTTAAAAAGAGTTAATTTTATAGAACAGAAAGAATCCTGTGACTATTAAAGTCAGGCCAATTTAGCATCTAATCTTTGCACTCTGTATATAAATTAATTACTATCTGAACAGGGGTTTTTTTTTTGTTTTTTAAAATTTGTTCTGTTATGTGGCTGTCCTGGAATTCACTGTGTAGACCAGGCTGACTTTGAACTCAGAGATCTAGCTGCCTTTACCTCCTGAATGTTAGGATTAGAAGCTTGCATTGCTACACTTGGCCTATTCAGTTGTTAAGTGTTGGTGTTATATATTGTTGGTGTTATATTGCTGTGAAGAGACACCATGACCACTGCACTTTTTTTTTAAGGGATTTATTATTATGTATATAGTGTTCTGCCTGCATATATGTCTGCATACCAGAAGAGGGCACCAGATCTCATTGTAGATGGTTCTGAACCACCATGTGGTTGCTGGAAATTGAACTCAGGACCTCTTAACCTCTGAGCTATCGCTCCAACTCACTCTGCAAATCTTAAAAAAGAAAGCATTTAGTTCATGCTGACTTACAGTTTCAGAAGTTTAGTCCCTTTATCATCATGACAGGACATGGTGACATGTAGGCAGACATGATGCTGGAAAAGGACCTGGAGTTCTACATCTTGATCTGCAGACAACAGGAAGTAGTTCACCTGTTTCACTGGGTATAGCCTGAGCTTAGAAGACCTTGAAGCCCACCCCTACAATGACACACCTACTCCAACAAGGCCTCACCTACTCCAACAAAGCCACACCTAAAAGTGCCACTCCCTATGGGGGCCATTTTTTTTTTTTTTTCAAACCACCACATGAGCCATTTTTAAATGAGTTATTTTATGTGTATTGGTGTTTTACTTGCATGTATGTCTGTGTAATACCTGTGTGTCTAGTACCTGTAGAGGCCAGGAGAGGGTGTTTGAAAATCTTGGAACTGGAGATGCAAATGGTTTTGAGCTATTGTGTGAGTGCTAAGAATTGACCTTTGGTCTTAACTACCAACCCATTTCTCCGGCCCTGTGTATGAGTGCTTTGCCTACATATATGTGTGTGTACCACATACATGCAGAGGTCAGAAAGGGGCATCAGATCCCCTGGAACTGGACTTATATATGGTTGTGATCTGCCATTGTGGGTGCAGGAAACCAAACCCAGGTCTTTAGTAAGAGCAGCATCCCTAACCCTAACCCTAAATACATGTAGTCAGAACATTTACGCATGTAAAGTAAAAGTGAACGTGTCTTTCAAAAATGAAAACTTTATTTATAATTTTAGTCATGTTAACAAAGATCTGAGTCCTGCTGTTTAGTTCTGGTGTGCATACTTAAGGTTATATAGCAAGTTTGTATTTACTTGTTTTCTTTTTTAACAGTACTGGGGATTGAATCTAGGGCTTTGAATGATCTAGACAAGCATTGTACCACAAATCATATCTCTGTTTCTTTGTTTGCTTTTGAGAATGCTAGGAAGTGTTCTACTAACTGATCTATATTTCCAGAGCCCCATTTTAAGTGGTAAAAAGAGTTAAGGCAGTTTTTAGACTATCCCAACTTGGTGGTGTTTGTTTTTACTTCTGTGTTTGCTTGTACTTGGGATTGTGTTTCCTCTTGTCGACAGTTCTCCTTATCCCTCAGATACCCCTTGATCATCTAGTGCTAAATGTTATGCTCTGGAGAACTTACCATTTGCAATTACAGAACCTCATCTAGTTTCTTCACAGTGCTTCTTGCAGTCTGTAATTGTATGTGTTTATTTACTTGTTGAAAGCAAAAGCTAAAGATAGATGTGGGAGGAAGTATCTTCCTCATGATGGGGGCGTCTGTGGCTGCCTTCATACATGGTGATGAAACAGCACCTCCCTTAATACCAAGGACTGAGACAAGATTGTCTACGCCCCTCCATTTCCAGTTAACACTTTCCTGGGAGTTCTCACCTGTGCAGATATATCTGCGTTGGAGTGCAAAACATAAAATTGTATTTGTAATGAGCATAGAACTACTTCTTCAGCTAAGCTATTACTTGAACAAAGGATTCCGAAAATTGGTTTCTCAGAAATTTTTAAAGGAATTCCTTAATGATATATTCTATCCATACAAAAAATAAATTAAGATGAGAAAAATCGAGGCTGAGAGAAAGAATGGTTTTTCTTAGAAGTGTGTGATTGTACTGGGGACACTTAAGATCAGAGTGTCAGAGAATTCCAGAGTATAAGACTGTAGGTTGGAAGGTGTTCAACCTTGAACCATTTCAAATGATAGTCATATAATACGCATAGACAGGTTGTGCATGTGAAACTCTCAGAGGCGTAGGTGAGCAGTTTGCAAGATGTAAGGAGGAATAATCCATTCCTTTGATGTTGGAAGGATTTTTCTTCTAATAGGACCCAGAGACTAATGCAGTACTGGCTTAGAGAGGGAAATGAGTGAAAGAGAATGCTATTGGTCTGGGATATTGACATGTTTGTAAATGCATCTCATTCACTCATTGCAGATTATAGAGTTGGTTATATACAGCAAGAGGGTTAAAGTAGAAATGTAATTAATGGACCCTGGGTGGGATATGGAAGTTAGACAGACAGTAGCTTTATTGTTGTTGGTTTTTCCTTTAAAAACAAAACAATAACAAACCCTTCTTGATTAGGTTTCTGGGTATTGTTCTGTTACATCTCTTTGGGTAACAACGATCTGGAAGATACTAATTTGGTTGGCAAATAGAATAGGAGCTAGAGAGATGGCTCAGCAGTTAAGAGTACTTCCTGTTCTTACAAAGGACCCAGATTTGATTCCTGTATCATGCCAGAGCAGAAACTTCTGACTACAGGTTCCCATTATTCACATAAAGGCTCCCCAGTTTCAGGGGATCTGATGCCTTTTCTTGGCTTTGTATGATACACTTACATACATGCAGGCAAAATACTTATAATACTAAAAGTAACAGTAGAAGCTGGCAGTTGTGGTGCACGTCTTTTATCCTTGCACTTGGGAGGCAGAAGCAAGTGTATGTCTATGTCTGTGATTTAGAAGAGGCCAGAGTTACTTAGTGAGAGCTAAAGAAAGACGTGGTGGAACACAACTGTAATCCTAGCCAGCACTGGGAGTAGAGACAGGAAGGACAGTCTAAGTCACCATCCACTGCATGGACGACCCAACAGATTACAAATCCATGGGACATGGTAGGAAATACAGGAGGGCGTGTCCCCTTTGAGACTCCAGGATAGAAGTTCTGTGATAGAAACTAGGAAAGCACTGTGCTCAGTGGGCAAGGAAACACTTTCTGTGAGCACTGTCTTGGAAGATAGTTTATGTTTCCTTAGGTGACACTGCCAGGCAGAAGGAAAACAGATGTAACCATGTCACCGACAAGAGCTGGGATCATCTTAAAACTGTTGAGTAGAAAGAGCTACGTTTTTCATAAAGTTTTTTTTTTTGAAAAAATTTTTTCCTTTCAAGACAGGCTTTCTTTGTGTAGCCCTGGCTGTCCGAGAACTCGCTTTATAGACCAAGCTGGCCTCAAATTCACAGAGGTCTGCCTGCCTCTGCCTTATGAGTGCTAGGATTAAAGGTTTGTGTTACCACCACCCCTCTTTGGGAAAAAATTTTTTTTGTTTTCTATCTATGAGTGCATATATGTCTGTGTAGCACAGGCATCCCTGGTGCCCCTAGAGCCAGAAGAGGGCATCAGATTCCCTGGAGCTGGAGGTAACAGACAATTGTGAGCCCTCAGGTGGTTGCTGGGAACTGAACCTGGGTACTCTGCAGGAGCAGCAGATACTGTTGACTGCTGAGCCATGTCTCCATCCTCCATTTTGTCTGGTTTGATGTCACCTAGAGAAGATTCTTTGTGAGTGGTACAGAAATCAGGAACTAAAAACAGAAGGGAGACGTAAAAGAACAAAAAATAATTTTAAGTTTATATTCAGATTGAGGGTAAAGATGGTTGTCTGTCTTTGCACAATGGATGTCTGCTGGCTGTTATCCCTAATGGATTCACAGTTGGGTCAGGACAGGTGATGTCTGTGAGCTGTGGGAAGGCAGAAGCAGACATGGACCCCCACCAGTGTTTGTTAATCAGCTGCTTTTTCTCCAACAGGTGTGGTTTCCGTCTGTTTTGAGGGAGACAGTGATGGTTACATCAACTTGGTAGCCTACCCTTACGTGGAGAATGAGAGTGTAGAGCAAGACGACACACCAGAACGGGAGCAACCTCGACGTAAACACTCCCGCCGGAGCCTGCATAGGTCAGGCAGTGGTAGTGACCACAAAGAGGAGAAAGCCAGCCTGTCTTTTGAGACCTCTGAGAGGTAAGAGGACAGTGCACAGAGCTGTTAGCACATGTGAATCCTAATGACACACACACCACACACCACACACCACACACACACACACACACACAGAGGCAGTGTTGGAGTGCTGACACATGATCAGGAGGTAGTTCTCAACAGTAGGATGGTGGGGATGGGTGTCTGGTGTCTGGGGGCCGCTCCCACGCTCCCACAGGTATGGCCCCCAGTATGTTCCACCATCTCAGTGATGTTGCCTTCTGTGTGGCTAAACTCAGTTACAAGAGCTTGAAGCTCTGTCAGCCCTTTAGAAGCAGGAATGCCCTATGCTCATGATGATAGGCTATTTAACTTTCTTTTAAGTCTCATGCTCAGAAGTCAGATGTTGAATTGCACTGATCAGCTACTTTCTTACTTATAGGATGTCCTGCAGGCATGGGGTGGTAATAGTGCATACATATTAGCATACCCTAGTAGCTTTTTCTTCAGACTGAGAATCTGATATCATTATCCTTCCCCAATCCTAAAATTTATGTTGGGCATTGAATTTTCTCAGGATTATGTCTCTCTGTCTCTGTTTGTCTATCTGTCTCTTTCTTTCTTTCTCTCTCAGTTTTTTTTTTTTTTTTTTTTTTTTTTGAAACAGGCCTTGGCTATGCTGGAACTCTCTCTGTTAGCCTGGAATCAGATCCACCTGCCTCGACTCCTTAGTGCTGGGATTAAAGATGTGCACCACCATTGCCAGGCAGAATTATGTCTCTTGATATTCCATGCAGACATTAGTTGATTTCTACTGAGTTGAGTATAATCTGAAGGATTGACAATAAAGTGTTGGCAATCAAAGCACAATGGAGCCTGCTTTTAATCGCAGCACTCAGAAAGTTTAGGCGGGAAGATCATTGCATGTTTGAACAAGCCCAGAATAGCTTGGGCTACACTATGAGACCTTAGCTGGGTGAGAAAAAAAGTGGGATTAAAAAGTTTCCTGCAGGCTGGAGAGACGGCTCAGTGGTTAAGAGCACTGACTGTTCTTCTGGAGGACCTGAGTTCGATTCTCAGCATCCACATGGCAGCTAACAACTGTCTGTAATTCCAAGATCTGACACCCTTACACAGTTATATATGCAGGCAAAACACCAATTCACATAAAGTAAAAATAAATATTAAAAAAAAAAGTTTCCTACACTTCTGGAAGACTCATGTTCAGTTCCCAGCAGCCATGTCAGGTGCCTCACAGCTACTTTATTTTTATTTTTTTATTATTATTTTTTTAAATGTGCTCTGGTGTTTTGTCTGCGTGTATGTGTGAGGTGTGAGGGTGTCAGATCTTGGAGCTACAGACAGTTGAGCTGCCATTCGGGTTCTGGGAATTGAATCCAAGTCCTTTTAATTTCAACTCCAAGGCATTCAATATCTTTTGGTCTCTGCAGGTACCTTTGTATACACAGGCATATATGTTAAAAAAAAAAAAAAAAAGGTGGCAGGTGTGGTGATGAATTCCTTTAATTCTAGTACTTGGGAGGTAGAGCAGGCAGATTTCTCTGAGTTCAAGGCTAGCCTAGTCTACATAGAGAGTTTTTGGTCAGTCAGAGATAAATAGTAAGACTTTGTCTCGAAAAAATTTTTTTAAATAAATAAAAATGAACGTATGTTGTCGGTGTGTTTTGTTGTTTGTACTTTGGCCAGGCTAGCCTCAACATGTGTCTCTACCTCTCAGATTGTGGGATTAAGGGGTACGCTACCATGTCCAGCCTTGCATCCCTTTTGTGTAGGCATGCCGTCTTTTGGTTTATCCACTCATCAGGTTGTTGTGAACATGAGACGGAGGCTATACCTGTGAGAGTGGCCTGTGAACACTGGCCACCCCAGCCTTGTTGTTGGAAACTATCTATGGATCTGTGTGTGTGTGTGTGTGTGTGTGTCTTTCCATATATTTTTAGGTAGGTAGGTAGATAGACAGGCAAACAGACATGGAGACAAATGTTTAAAAGGATGTGGAGAAATTGGAACCTCCTACATTGAATTGTGGGGAGGTTTGCAAAGTGGTACAGCTTTAAATTTCTGTTTCTTTTGTCCCCACCTTCTGAGTGCTGGATTATAGGCATTTGCGGCTATGCTTGGTTTATGTAGTGCCAAGGAGAGAATTCACAGCTTCTGAGGTGAACATATATTCTACTGAGCTACATCCCTAGCCAGAGGGAGGTTTTTCATTTTGGGTTTTTTTTTTTTTTTTTTTAAAGATTTATGTATGCAAGTGCTCTATCTGCATGCACACCTGCAGGTCAGAAAAGGGCATCAGATCGTATTATAAATGATTGTGAGCCACCATGTGGTTGCTGGGAATTAAACTCAGGATCTTTGGAAGAACAGCTAGTGTTCACTGAGCCGTCTCTCCAGCCCCACAGGGAAATTTTTTTAGATGGGAGAGTAAATTTTCCATCCCTGGCATCAGATCACTTCACTGGAGCAAGCCGCCCACATGGGCTCCCAGAGGCTTTAAGAGGTTCTGTTTGTGTTAATAACTAAAACTTGTGTGCTTGTTTCTCTCTCGTCCTTGGGACTAAGTCTACATCTGTGTTGCAAGGAGAAGGCTGCAGGCCTGCACCTTAGTTAAGATGCATGTCTTGGTGTTGGATATTCTGGGGGCCTCTGCTTACAAGAGCACTTCTTTATTGCATCTCCATCATCCACAAGGGCCTTCCTCTTGATCGACACCTGGGGCCTAATGTGGGCGTTTGGGTGACACAACATTTGGAGGGGGAGTTGTTTTGTTCTCCAAGGTGAGAGCATTTGCTTTGTGAATCATGGTGAAAAGCCAGTGAATGTAGATTAAGCATCAGAGTCTGTTGTGAAGATGTCAGCTCTGTCTGCTTTGACTGGACTCCTGTCTGGTATGTTAGCAGAGATTCTGAGTCATACCAAAGGTGGATATCACTCACCAGGGCCAGGACTACGACTCCAAAGGTAGCTCTAAGCACTGCTGGGCCCCATCCAGACCTGCAGCTTGTCTGGGTTTACTTGGCAAGTAGATTTTAAAGTGGACCTGAAGCTGCTCTTGGGAAGTGGGGGAAGGGCGACAGGCATCGTTGGACTCCTGTAGTTTTATTTAGTTCAGGAGAAATGAAGTCTTTGCCCTGGGCCCTTTAACAAATGTCACAGAGGCATTCCAGGTGATGTTCAGAGGGGGGCAGTGTTTTCAGCACACACTAGACCTGCTAGGTGGTAGAAAAAAGGCCAGCATTTTTGGAAAGGAAGATAACATTTGAAATTTCAATTGTACTCTGCTTCTGCTGTGTGCCAGACTTGTTCCACTGTCCCTAGAGGTCCCTAGAGGCTTCACTAGCAGTGAGGCTTTCTGTTTTTGTGAGTGCAAGAAGTTGTATTGCCAGGCTCGGCTGGACCTCACTATGGAGCCTTGAGCTTCTGTCTCATGTCAGGATTACAGGCAGGCACTATCATGACCTCATGCGTGGTAGTCAGGCACTCTGCTGACTAAACTACAGTGCTAGCCCCTTGCTGCTCTCAACAGTGGCTGTCTACCAGTAGAACATTAAGAATCCAGGGCTGGAGAGATGGCTCAGAGGTTAGGAGCACTGGCTGCTCTTCCAGAGGACCTGAGTTCAATTCCCAGCAACCACATGGTGGCTCACAACCATCTATAATGACATCTGGTGTCCTCTTCTGTCCTGTAGGATACATGCAGGCAGAACACTTATACATAATAATTTTTTTTTTTTTTTTAAAAAGAAAGAATTCAGTAGTTGTTTAGTCTGTGAATCTGTATAGACATCTAAGTTGGTCCTCAGTACATGCCGGAATCCTGAAGAAGTAGCCTCTAGTGCCAGTGAAGTAATGAATTTGTCAGCTAGAGTGAAGGCAAGCAGGCATAGAGCAAAGCTTCCTTCTTCTGTCTTCTTTATATAGGCTCAAAGCAGACAGTCTGGGCCAGATTAAAGGTGGGTCTTTCCACTTAAAATTATTAAAGAACAGTCCTTCATAGGTGTACCCAGCCTCTTGGAATATAATTCATTTTGGATGCAGTCAAAGTAACAACCAAGAATAGCCATCATACCGTCTTTGCCTTCTGAAAGTTCAGATTCCAGCCTAGCTGCTGCCCTCACCTAGCCTAACACAGGCTCTGGGATCCAAACCCCACTTCTGATGATGTGCAGTGAGTGCTTTACTGCTGGGCCATTGTTTTTGTTTACTTGTTTTCTGAGCCAGGGTTTCTCTGTGCAATCCTGTCTGTCCTGGAACTAGCTCTGTAGACCAGGCTGGCTCAGACTCAACAGAGATATCCTCCTGTCTCTGCCTGTCAAGGACTGGAGTTAAAGGTGTGCTAACCACTTAAGAGTCAGTCCTGGGGGGCTGGAGAGATGGCTCAGTGGTTAAGAGCACCGTCTGCTCTTCCAGAGGACCCGGGTTCGATTTCTAGCACCCACATGGCAGCTAACAACTGTCTGTAGTTCCAGTTCCAGGCAAACACCAAGGCAAATAAATAAATAAATAGTTTTTTTTTTTTTTTTTTTAAAGAGTTAGTTCTGTTTTTAAATAGGATTTTTCTGGGTTGCCCATAATCATCTGGTCTCAAACTTCCTGTGCTCAAGAATCCTGCACACTAGCCTCCTGAGCATCTGGGATCACTGACATTCTCTGCACCTATACTGGGAAGACACCAAAGCACTTTTTCAGGGCTATACTAGTTATATTTGTATCAGCAATATATGAGGAAGGGCTCCAGCTTCTTTACATCCTACATGGCACTTGTTCTATGTTTTTTTTTTTTTTTAAGATTTATTATACTTTTGCTGTTTTTAATTATATGTTTGTGTATGTTTCTGTGGGTATGTGTGCCTGAGTTTAGATGCCTGCAAAGGACACAGGGGCAGTAGATCTTCCTGGCCCTGGCACAGTACAGTCATGACCCCCTTATGTTGGTGTTGGAGCCAAGCTCTAGTCCTCTGCTAAAGCTATAGGCCTTCTTAATCACTGAGCCTTCTCTCTGGCACCTAGTTGGTGTTTTCCAACCATCTTCCCCCACTGCCCCCATCACCACGGTTTTTATGTACCCTTGACTGTCCTGGAGCTCATTCTGTAGACTAGGCTGGCCTTGAACTCCTAGAGATCTGCCTGCCTCTACCTCCTAAGTGCTAGGATCAAAGCTATGAGCCACCACACTTGGCCTCTGTTTTTACTGTTTAAATTAAGTACCATTTAATATTGGGTGTGTGGGTGTGGGTATTCATGTCCTCTTTGTGCATCTAGAGGTCAAGTCAGTTTGTGAAGTTGGTTCTGTGTACCATATGGACCCTGGGGATCCAACTCTGTTGCCAGGTTTGTGTGGCAAGTGCTTCTACCTACTGGCTCATGCTACCAGTGTCCAGATTTTTCTTTTGACACTATTCAAATGGGAAGTCTTATCATATGCTATAATTTGACATGATTATTTTTTCAGGCATTTTCAGAGGCCCAAGGAGGACAGCTCTCATTTTGTTCACTCACTTTTATCTGGGCCAGTGCCGCCTGTAAGTAGGTTCTGAGTGACAGGCTAGGCTTGTTCTAACCCTTCTCTACCCTGTGTCTGTCCCTAGAGATGATTTCTCTGATCTCTAAGTGGTGTGTATGTTCTTCCTTCTTAGCTCCCAGGAGGCAAAGAGTCCAAAGGTGGAGCTGCACAGCCACTCAGATGTCCCTTTCCAGATGCTAGATAGCAATAGTGGCCTAAGTTCCGAGAAGATCAGCTACAACCCCTGGAGCCTGCGCTGTCACAAGCAGCAGCTGAGCCGGATGCGCTCTGAATCCAAGGACCGAAAACTCTACAGTATCCTTGTCCACTGATCTGAGAGTGTGTGAGAAAGTGGCAAAATAGCTTTGTTCTTATTCTGAGCTTCTGATCTGGGGATTCAATTTAGGGCGTCGTTCCTGCCTGGGAGTTTGCACTACCATTGAACTGGCCTCTGACTTTCAAGATGGATAAGTTTAAGTGGTCTTTTATGAGCATGTATTAGAACAGTGGGTTTATTGTGTGTGTACATTACATATTTTGATCACACTCGTGTTCCATTCTCCAGTGTCCCTTCTACTGACCCTCCTCTCTAAGCCTAGTCCCTCTTCTGTGTCCCTGTGTGTCCCAGGGGTTATTTACAGGAATTTGGGTACCTTATACCACTGGGGAAGAAGAATTTTTCTCCTCTCCCAACCATTGACTACGCACAAAGCCTCAGGGAGGGATGGGCCCTCCCTCGGAGCCCCTCCCTTCCATGACTGGGTGTTTGTAGCTGGAACTGCCTCACACGGGGAGTCCAGCCACCATGTCAGTGTCATGCATTCTACCCTGTCTCTGGCTTGGTCATTTTTTTTTTCTTTACTGTTTTTATTTCCCCAAGACAAGATTTCTCGGTGTAGCCCTGTCCATCTTGGAACTAACTCTGTAGACCAGACTGGCCTCAAACAAAGAGAGCCAGCGTCCCTAGTGCTGCTTTTAAAGGTGTGGGCCACCACTGTCCATCTTTAATAACCTTTTATTCTTTGAAAGTTTCATGTGTGTATGATGTGTATGCTCCTCACACCCCCATTCTGTTCCCTCTGCTACTAAAGCTTGTGCCCTGCCTACCCTCATCTGTGTATATAAAAACACTCCCACTGAACTTAAGTAGAATGCTGGTATATGCATGGGTATGGGGTTGTTTACTAGATTTTGGGTAACTTAGTGGCAGCCATACTCCTGAAGAAAAGTGTCTCCTCCTGCCTTAGCAGCTTTTAACTACCAGTAGCCCTTCAGCTAGTGGTAAGCCTCATGTGTCCCTTTCAAGTCCCTGCTGGAATGCTGATGGGCCAGATTTTGTGCAGGTCTAGTATGTAGGTAATCACAGCTGCTGTGTGTTCCGAAGTGCAGCAGCATGTCCTCCTCCTCACCCAGTCTGGAATGTTGGCATGCTCAGTCTTGTCCTGGTCTTGGGAAGCCTTAAGTCAGTAAGCACAGCTGTTGTGAGGTCATGAGTGCAATATCCATGGCATGTTCAGAAGATGGTGTTCGTTCCCACCCTCCTGATTTTATAATCTTTTCTCTCTTTTTCACGACATTCCCTAAGCCTTGGAAGGGTGATACGGATCCCATTTATGCCTGGACATTGGACAGTTACTTATTCTCACCAAGACAGATTTTAAGTCCAGCACTTCTTGGAAATTCCTGTTAGGAATGTTAGAATTTGATTTTCCCATTTTTTTGTAATAATGCTGCAAGGATGTCTTTCTTCTTTTGTCTGGGTGAGTTACTGGATTAAATAATGTCTTGGTTTACTAAGGGTGGTAGGGATGTGGCCAAATATTCTCTGTATTGTTGTGTGTATGATAGGTCTAAAGAATAGAAAGCAATACTAAAACTAGGTATGGTGGTGCATTCCTGTTGTCTTTGCTCTCTTTTGCCAGAGACAAAAGAAGCAGGTGTTTAATGTCATCCTTATGTTCTCTGGGCTCTTTAATACTGAGAGGGTAGAGCCAGAGATGCACAGATCCTTTAAGTTCATTGGCTAGCCAGCCTAGCTGGATCAGTGAGCTTCAAGTTCAGTGAGAAATCCTACCTTAAAAAATAAAGGTAGAGAGCAGTTAAGGAAAGATACCTGATGTTAACCTCTGCCCTCCATACATGTATACCCACATTCATATCCACACATCATATACATCCACCAAGAATATAAACCACACACACAACATAACATACACATTAAAATTTAAAACTAGGGACTGAAGAGATGGCTCAGAGGTTAAGAGCACTGACTGTTCTTCCAGAGGTCCTGAGTTCAATTCCCAGCAACCACATGGTGGCTCACAACCATCTATGATGACATCTGGTGCCCTCTTCTGTATACTGTATACATAATAAATAAATATATTTTTTAAAATTTAAAACTATAAATTAATAGATATCTTGTATACATACTATGGAAAATTATATAATCCATAGGCTATACAAGGGATTATTTGTTTGTTTTGAGATTGGGTCTCTACATAGCAATGGGTGTCTTTGAACTCACTATATAAACTAGGGTAGTCTTGAACTCACAGAGATCAGCCTGCCTTTGCCTCCCAAGTGCTGAGAATAAAGATGTGTACCACTATGCCAGGCTGATTTTTTTTTTTTTTTTTTAATTTTAATCTCATATGTATGAATGGACCTGCCAGCTGCCTGTGACAGCCAGAAGAGGGTGTCAGATCCCCTGGGACTGGAGTTAGAAATGATTGCAAGTCACCATATTAGTGTTGGAAATTGGACCCAGGTCCTTCACAAAAGCAACAAATGTTCTAAAGTGCCCAGTCACCTCCAGCACCCAGGAATGAAATTCAGATATATTGTATGACATGAATGAATGAATCTTAAAAGAATTTTCCTAAGCCTGATGTGAAAGGGTTAATGCTGGAAGATTCTAGTAAATGATTTGCCTCCAGTAGACAGATTTCTAGACACAGCCAGTGGAGGTTTCCTGGAGAGTAGGAAGAGCAGATGGTGAGATGCACAGTAGTGAAGGCCCGCCTGCCTCTGCCTCCAGAGTGCTGGCATTAAAGATGTGGACCACTGTGCCCAGCCCCAGTTTTTTTTAACTTTCGTTTGTTTGTTTGCTAAAATTTGAGGAAGACACAGCTGTTTTGATGATTTTTTTTTTTTTAAAGCAGGATCTGACTGTGTTGTCCTGGGCTAGCCTCGGAACTTACTATGTATGTAGTGCAGGCTGGTCTCAGACTCACAAAGATCCATCTGTGGATGTTGAGATTAAAGGCATGTGCCACACTCCATATCCCTTCCTCTGAGATTTTATGATATGTATATTCTACCAAAATTTGTTGAAGCCAGTAGGTTGAAACTGCCACTTAAGAATTTGTAAGGCACATAGAGTTTACAGTGGACCAAAATGCCACTTCTTAAAAATTTGTTTATTTTGCACCCTAACAGCAGTTTCCCTTCCCCCCCCGTCCCCCCCCACCCCCCTGTCTCTGGTTGCCTGTGCCTATGTATCAATAAACCTGCAGAAGACGAGCGCGCGCGCGCACACACACACACCACCCCTACCCCCGGTACCAAGGCTGGGCAAGCAACCCAGTATGTGGAGGAGGGTCCCAAAGCTAGCCAGAATGCCACTTTTAATTTAGAGGATTAAATAAAATAGAGTTTTAATTGTGCTTTCCTGGGTGGAGCTGACAGTGAGTGTGGTTGTCATTCTTGACTCTGGCCCAGAGTTCCTCCTGCTGGAGAATGTGGTGCACCACTTTAAGTACCCCTGTGTGCTGGATTTGAAGATGGGCACTCGGCAGCATGGGGATGACGCATCAGCTGAGAAGGCAGCCCGGCAGATGAGGAAGTGTGAGCAGAGCACATCTGCCACACTGGGGGTCAGGGTCTGTGGCATGCAGGTGAGTCATCACTGCTGAGAGCCCAGGTGCTGCCGAGTGCATGTTTTAGGTTGTGCCCATACGTGCCTGACACCAGTGTCCTCCTGGCCTTGGCTGTTCCAGAATCTCCTCTGACAGGGTGAGTCACCCACAGGGTGCTGAGGCTGCCTTACTCACTTGACTTGGATTGAACTCCGTGTGCAGGGTCAGTGAGAAAGCCTGTTGCCTTATCACTGGGCAAATAAGACTTGTCTGTTAGCAGTGTGTTCCCAGTTAGAGTCTAGCTGGGCCCTGGGACAGCTTGGAGGCAGCCTTCTAAAGTGATGGCTATAGGCCTGGTGTTGGCTTTCACAGCTCCATGACTGGAAAACCTGGGGTGAATGTGGCCTCCCTGCTCCAGTAGGAGGAGCTGAAGAGCTCAGGTTGGTCAGAGTGCCTTCCAGACTTGTTTGGTTGGTTGGTTGGGTTTTTGTTTTCTTGTTTTTTGTTTTTTGTTTTTTGTTTTACTATGGGGTACTTTGTGGTCATCAAACCTTCCTGGTCCTCACCCCTGTCTTGTCTCCGGGGTTTCAGGTATACCAGCTGGACACAGGTCATTACCTCTGCAGGAACAAGTACTATGGTCGTGGACTCTCCATTGAAGGCTTCCGCAATGCCCTGTATCAATACCTGCACAATGGCCTGGACCTGCGGCGTGACCTCTTTGAGCCGATCCTGAGCAAACTTCGGGGCCTCAAGGCCGTGCTGGAGCGGCAGGCCTCCTACCGCTTCTACTCATCATCTCTGCTCGTCATCTACGATGGCAAGGAGTGCCGCTCTGAGCTCCGGCTTAAGCACGCGGACACGGCTCTCCCTGAGCTGCCACCTCCCTGCGGCCCCAGCACTAGCCCTAGCGGCACCAACCTCGAGGCTGGCCCTTCTTCTCCGCCCAAGGTGGATGTCCGGATGATTGACTTTGCACACAGCACATTCAAGGGCTTCCGGGATGACCCCACTGTTCACGATGGGCCAGACAGAGGCTATGTGTTTGGTTTGGAGAATCTTATCAGCATCATGGAACAGATGCGGGATGAGAACCAGTAGGCCAGTTCTGGGCCCTAAGACCCTTTCCTCTCCACCCACAGGCAGGGACCATTGCTCTGAACTTGCTGTGAGGACACACTGACTTGCTTTTAAAGGGTTATATTTCTCTTTGGTGTAAACTAAAAGAAATGTTTTTAGCTGTAGCCTGGAATCCATATATATATATGGATTATATATGGTGTGTATGTGTATATATGTGTATATATATGCATACATACGTACATACATACATACACTAAGTAAAGGAGGGCAGAACATATGTCCTCTCAACCAGGCTCCTTAGCTTTGTGGCTCTGTCTGCTGTGTCCAGGCTGACTCAGGAAGAAGAAGGTGGCCCCGGTGGGCTTGGCAGCAGAGACAATGCCTTTGTACTTGCCTAAGGCTTTTGGGATCTGTGGCTGTAGGGCTCTACTAATGTGAGGTGAAGCCCTTGGCTGGCACAGGGTCTCTCCATGCCTACTCACCCCTTATTTCCCAGAACTGGGGAAGGTTAAGTGCCCATGTCTTGGGGGCCTTTCAGTTTTGTGTCAGGGCTACAGCAGTTGCCCTCAGGCCATTGCAGGGCTAACCGCACAGATGGACTCATCCTTGGCTCTGATTATGGCATGGCGGCTAGATTTGTGAAGCTGAGCTAAGGCCAGCTCACAGCAGAGGGCAGGCCCTGGTCTCCCTAGGCACCCACTGGCATGTAAACTTGCTCCTCTGTCCACCACTCCAGCCAGCCTCCCACTGAGATCCCTTGCCTAAGGAGGCCATATATCTTCCTATCCCACTGAGATGGGCACAACTCTGTTTGCTGAGGAGAATCAGTATCTATCCCAGTAGGCCTAAAGGCCTTCAGTGGCTCTGGCCTAGACAGTATTTGCAGTTCTTGGGCTTTAGGTGGCATCCCTTCCCCTAGTTGGGGCAGCTGTGCTGCATCTGGATGGGCTGCTCCTCCCAGGGCTCAGGGTCTGTGGTCTGCTCAGGGTCTCGTTCCCTCCAGGCCAGATTCTAGGCTTGGAGGGAGAACTTTAAACTTGTCTGCTTCTCGGGACAGAGGATCCTGGGTCCAGGTGCCCAGAGTCTGTCTGCTAAGAGTGTTGTCTGGTTAACGCTGGGGTCTGTCAGCTCATTTGTCCACCTGCAGCCCCTGCTTTGTGGTGAGCTTTCTGGGGTATAGCCAGTAGGATTCATTGATTTCCTTAACGCTTTTCTCAGCAGAATATCCCTTCCCTTTTCTGAGGTGAGCTTTTCTTCCTGTACCCTTTCTTAGCAGGTTCTGCTGTTTTACCTAGCTGTTGGCAGAGTGATCCCTAGTAGTGTGCACCTGCTGGCCTGGTGGCCTTCAGCACCAACAGTGGGCCACTGAAGGCTCTGGGGTGATCCTAACCCATTGCTTTATTTTTGCAGCCCTTTGATGGTAGAGACCTGCTGCCTTTAACGTAGGTGTCCAAGAGCCATCCCCAAGGAGAGCAGCAGTCAGCACTTCTGACATGTCTGTGTTGGCATTTGAAGCTAATCTGCCAAACTTTGAGAGATACTGGTGATTAATGGCATAATTTCCTGATTTCATAGACACAGCCTCTGGGAAGGCCCCTTGACAGACCCCAGTCATGGTCCTCTGACCCTGGTGCCGGTGGTGGGCAGGTTCCCATTCCTTAGGGCTGGGAGGCACAGCTTTGCCCGTTTGTGCTTAGTAACACCTGTCTTCTGTCCAGTGGTGTTCTGTTGCTTCCACCATGGGAGCATAAGTGTTCATTAGTGTAGACATGCCCTCTCTGTCAGGATAGAGGTTAAGAGAGGGAATTGGGGCCATGGGTGACCTCCAAGGACTGTGCTGTACCTCCCCACTTACCAGGTTTCTGGGAGGCGCTGCCCCATTCTGCTGCTTCTCATGAACCCACTTAACCTTTCCAGTTCTCCTGCCACCATGCACGGAAAAGCTGGGACTCGCTGCTTCTCCTCAAGGGCAGGGCCCCACTTTTCAGCACTTTTGCTATCTGGAAGGCCAGCTCGTTTATCTGATAGGTGGTGGCAAGTGTGTGGTAACACTTTCTGCCATTGTACTACCTGTCCCAGGCCAGAGCCCCGTCTGTGACAGGCCCTGCTTTCCCAGCCCCAGTTTGGGACCAAAGTGCAACTCGGGATCATGGGTTGGGGAGCTCAGATTACCCCTCTGCATAGTATTTCCCTGGGCTAAGCCCACAGCAGCCTCGGGAGATGGGTGGGAGTGAAGTGGTTTGGGTGGTGCTCTAAAGAGGAAAGGGACCAGCGTAGTCACTAACTTGCCTGGGACCCACCCTCCCAGCTTTGGGCCTGTGCAATGGGCGTGAGAATTACAGAGGCCAGGGTTCTGGGCTAGTTCAGTATCCGCTGCTCATTCGCTCACATCTGGCCACGTGCACGTCCCCTAGATGCAAACTGCTTTGAACTTAACAGCTGGGCAAGTTGGTTGTGTGTATGCACATTTAAAAAACTGCATTTTAATGAGGAAAAAGGAGAACCTGGGCAAAGTTCCTTTGCTTCTGTAGAGGAAATAATAAGACTTCGAATTCTGGAAATTGTTCTCTGCTCCTCTTTCCTGGAAGCTACACACCGCCCACATACCCTAAGACCTGCGCCTGGATACACACGTAGCTCCACTGGCGTTTAGGTGCGCTTGCGTTTCCCCGGGTCTTGTGTGTGGAGAGGAGTGCTTGGCCGCAGCCGGCCCCTTTCTGTACCCAGCGCTACCCGCCCGCTTGTGTCAGGTCGTATATGTCAAAATAAAGCCTCTTGAACCTGAACTCTGTCCAAGTCTTTGTGAAACCTTCAGAGCCTTCTGGTGGGCCGACCCAGCTACATCTCAGACGTCTTGGTCTCCACTGAGGGGAAGTGTCTTGAAGGAGGCGGGGACGGGACACGACACGACACGACACGGGACTGGTGGTGGCTGGGTCCGGACAGGTGCTGAAGGGCGGTGCCTGGGCAGCACCGAAGAGATGGAGGTGGGAGTCGGAGCAGGCGCCGAGGGGCGGGGCCTGGGGGGCCCGGGGAGGGGGAGGGGCAGCCCCGGCTGGGCGGGGCTGAAGGCGGTGGCCTCGTGGCGGACCCGATTCCGATAGGAAGCCACGCCAACCCCTCCAGTTCCGCCTTTAGATCCGCCAATGGGCATCTGACCCGCGAGTTCTCCGGGTCCCCTTGGCAGCCCAGCGCGTAGGGAATCTAATTGGCTACGTCTGCCGCAGCGTAACGCCGGGCGGTCGGCTGCGGACGGGCCTGCCACGTAGGCGGCAGCCCATTGGCTCTCCCCGGTTACGTCACTGGCCGCCCCGCCTCCGGCCGGAACTCCAGGCCAGCCGGTGTCCAAGCAGTTCCTCCTCGAGTGTTCTGGCTGCCCCTAGACCCCACATCAAGGTAGGGCAGGCGGGCGAGGTGAGGCCAGAGTCGATCGGTCTGGCTAGTGAAGGACACGGGGCAGGGCACGGCGGCGGCAGTGCACGGCAGAGATTGGCCAGGCGGCCTGTAGGTACTTTGGAGGCAGGGACCCACTCTATCACCCGCAGGCGCGATGAAGGCACTGATTTTGGTGGGTGGGTATGGGACACGTTTGCGGCCGCTGACGCTGAGCACCCCGAAGCCTTTGGTGGACTTCTGCAATAAGCCCATCTTGTTGCATCAAGTGGAGGCGCTTGCCGCGGTAAGGCCCTGGGTCAGCTATGGCGGGAAGAGGGGCGGATAGTGACTGGGAGGCCATGGGTGGTCATACCTTGTGACCCAGCCGTCAATTAGCCCACTTATTGTGTCTGACAGGCAGGTGTGAACCACGTGATCCTGGCAGTGAGCTACATGTCACAGATGTTGGAGAAGGAAATGAAGGAACAGGAGCAAAGGGTGAGGCATGTGTAGACTTAGTCGTTTTCCTGGGGCTTGACTATTTGAGAGAGAATACAACCGGATGACTTTCCTTTTAGCTTGGAATTCGAATCTCCATGTCGCATGAAGAGGAACCTTTAGGGACAGGTCGGTAGAAAAAGGCTTTTGACCAGCGGTATTAAAGAAAGGGTATTATCCAATTTGGATGGCTGGAGTCTACACGTCTAGCAAGGTGATAACATGTGACTTGTCCCTTCCCAGCTGGGCCTCTGGCATTGGCCCGAGACCTACTTTCTGAGACCGCAGACCCGTTCTTCGTTCTCAACAGTGATGTGATCTGTGATTTTCCCTTCCAAGCCATGGTGCAGTTTCATCGACACCATGGCCAAGAGGGCTCCATCTTGGTAAGAGACCAGATATTCCTTCTCTGACATCCCCACCTTCATACCCAGTCACTCTCAACCCTCAGTCTTAAACTCTCTCCATGCTCTGCAATGATATGCAGAATGTCTTTGGGGGAAAACCTGTGAGATGTGGGACAGGCACGTATATCAAAAATAAAGAAGACTGGGCCAGGCCTAAGGTACCCTCCACCTCCATATTCAGGTAACCAAGGTGGAGGAGCCTTCCAAGTATGGTGTGGTGGTATGTGAGGCTGACACAGGCCGCATTCACCGCTTTGTTGAGAAGCCACAGGTGTTTGTGTCCAATAAGATCAACGCAGGCATGTACATCCTGAGCCCTGCTGTGCTGCAGCGTATCCAGGTGTGTAGGAGAGGGCTGTGGGGTGGGGTGGGCTGGGGTGGAGCAGGCCCCTGCTGTATGAGCTGCTCACAAATCGCCCACTTCCACAGCTGAAGCCGACATCCATTGAAAAGGAGGTCTTCCCAGTTATGGCCCAGGAGGGGCAGCTATATGCCATGGAGCTTCAGGGTGAGGCAGAGAGGCCATAGGGTGAGGGGTAGTCTGTGGCTAGGCAGAGCCCTCTGATTCATCTCTCCCTACAGGCTTCTGGATGGACATTGGACAGCCCAAGGATTTCCTCACTGGCATGTGCCTCTTCCTGCAGTCACTAAGACAGAAGCATCCAGAGAGACTCTGTTCAGGCCCTGGCATTGTGGGGAATGTACTCGTGGTGAGGCCCCTGCCCAGCCTGTCACTAAGCCTTTCAGATTTGGGAGACAAGTGACCCACTCTTCCTTTCCCCGACACTCTCAGGACCCAAGTGCCCGTATTGGTCAGAACTGCAGCATTGGCCCTAATGTAAGCCTGGGTCCTGGTGTGGTGGTAGAGGATGGTGTGTGCATCAGGCGGTGCACAGTGCTTCGGGATGCTCACATCCGCTCCCACTCCTGGCTTGAATCATGCATCGTGGGCTGGCGCTGCCGTGTGGGCCAGTGGGTAAGTCTGTGAGTTGGGTTGGGTGGGGGACAGGAGCAGGGAATGTGTGCCCCATTACCAAGGCTTACCTCCCCCGCCCCCAGGTGCGCATGGAGAATGTAACAGTGCTAGGCGAGGATGTCATAGTTAATGATGAACTCTACCTCAATGGAGCCAGTGTGCTGCCCCACAAATCTATTGGGGAGTCGGTGCCAGAGCCTCGTATCATCATGTGAGGGATCTATAGGGCTGGCGAAGCCCTCTCTTCACCATCAGTGTAGGAACCACTCCACTCTCCAGAAGACCCTGGTCCCGGTGCTCTTTGTCTACGGAGGAATGGGTGAATCTGAAGCTGGTGGACATCTGCCTTCTGATGGGGACAGAAACTGACAGGATCCTGCTGGGTATAACCCACAAGCCCCACTCCCTCAAGAAGAGCTGGGACCGGGGCTGTATGGAATAATAATTTAATGCTCACTGTAGCCTGGATTGCAAGTCAAGCTCAGGCATGATTAGGGCCATGGCTGGCCTCCCACCAATGAGACTACACAGGCAGATGGGTACAGGTGGGAAAAGTGAGGGTGATGGGAACAGGGCAAAAGAGCTCATCAACAGTGCTCGCTCTGGGTCTGTGGTGGAGGGTCCATGATGGTGCAAGCAGTGCATTAGGCTGGCCTAGGCGGCGGAGGAGGTGGCCCCCGGGCTGGCTGCCTTGTCCCAGTCCTCTACAGATGCAATGGTGGCTTTGCAGAAGAAGCAATCCTTGTTGTTCATCAGGTGCTGGTTGATGCAGGCTCTACAGGAGGGGAGGGGAATGAGCACTGTCTCGTGTGTCCTGGTTGCCTCCCCAAGCCCACAGGGCCCACTTACTTGCAGGACTTATGGCCACAAGGGTGGAATACAGCAGAGATGGGGTGGGCATAGCAGATTGGACAGAGGTCCTCTTCACTGGTGGGCTATGGGACGGAGAGCAAAGAATGGGCTGGGGCTGTACCTGCACCAACCCTGCTGTGTACAGGTATGTTAGAACGCCATAGGCCTGTGCTTTAGCCCCACTCACCAGGGAGGCCGCTGCTGCCTGTGCAGACGCAGCAGTCAGGTGTGCCAGCATCCGTTCCACCTGGGCCAGCTCCTCAGCACTGATATAATCTGTGTCTGGGGAGTGAGAGGTGGTATCAGGTCCCCTTGTAGGCCTAGAGTTTGGTGCCTATTGAATACTCCCAAGCAGGGGATTTGCTGTCCTTGAGGATCCTGTGTGCAGGAGATCCTGAACTTTCCTGACCCACCCCTGGCCCACTTACAACTCTGCAGAGAGAAGCGTTTCCTGTCGGGGGCAGGCAAGGCAGTACCGGGTGCCAGGGGCTCTGGCTGCCCCAGGAGATAGCAGATGGAGCGGAGCTGGAAGCAGGGGTCAGCCAGGAGCACAGAGGTGGCTTGCTCGGTCCTGGACAGGGAAAGGTCACAGGGAGTGGGGCTTCTTTGAGACTGAGGATTACAGAGCAGTCACGACGGTTTGGGTGGCATTCTGCTGCCTTCATTCTTTGCATTTGATGCTTACCAACCCTCAAGTCCTGGATCCTAGTAGGTCCCAAACAGTCTCGGATTAAAGGGAAGGGGTGCTGTTGATGGCTCATAGGGGTACTTCTACCAAATGCCACCACTTGAGTCTGATCCCCAGAATGGAAGGAGAAAAACCACTCCCATCAGCTGTCTTTTGCATGAGCACACATACCAACATACAAATAAGTAAATCTAAAGGGAGAATCTGGGTGAAGATTCCATCTAACCCATAATACACTGAACTTTCAAGACACTTAGAGAACTTTTAACTACAAAAACTTTCACGCCAGACTTAAACCCTTTTGCTCTTAAAGAGGGAAGTCAAGCTTCCAGCCAGGAGAACTAGGACATTGGTGCCCTCTGGTGGCCACTGCATCAAGTGCCAGGGCATGTGTCTGCCCCGCCCCTTAACAGAAGGAGCCAATGGGAGTTTGGGTCCCCACCCCTGAGCAGTCTCTTCCTAGCAAGTACTTAGAATCCAGACAGAAAAGCTCTTAGAGAAGCTAGCGGAACTGAAGACAGGCTGGGCCCCACCTCACAACCCCAGACAAGGAGAGAAGCCAGCTGGGCGGGTGAAGCCGGCAAGCCTGTAGGAAGGAGGTGAGTCCTGGAGCTGCTGACCAGTGCGAAGCAGCTCCCATCTCTTCCCCGGTGGTCGCTGCCATGGCCTGGCTGGTGGTGCCAGGCATACTACTGTGCATGTTGAGTGCTGGATTAGGCACCTCAGATTTGGAGGACATTCTGCCCCCTGTTCCCCACAACTGCCCCAATAAATGCATCTGTGCTGCCGATGTGTTGAGCTGTGCGGGCCATGGATTACAGGATGTGCCGGTAGCATTACCTGCCACTGTTGCAGAACTCGACTTGAGCCACAATGCACTCAAACGCCTGCACCCTGGCTGGTTAGCACCCCTCTCCCGGCTGCGCGCTCTGCACCTAGGCTATAATAAATTGTATGTTCTGGGCCATGGTGTCTTCGCCAATGCCAGTGGTCTAAGGACACTTGATCTGTCATCTAATATGCTGAAGAGACTCCACACCCATGACCTGGATGGACTAGGGGGACTGGAGAGATTGCTTCTGTTCAATAACCGCCTGGTGCACTTGGACCTGGATGCCTTCCAGGGCTTGGGCATGCTCAGCCACCTCTATCTCGGCTGCAATGGACTCACCTCTTTTTCTTTCAACCACCTGCATGGTCTGGGGACAGCCCGCCTGCGCACTCTAGACCTATCCTCCAACTGGCTGGGAGACATCTCCATCTCTGGACTGGCTGCACTGCCAGCCTTCCTCAAGAATGGGCTCTACCTACACAACAACCCACTGACCTGTGACTGCCGCCTCTACCACCTGCTCCAGCGCTGGCACCAGCGGGGCCTAAGTGCCCTGCGCGATTTTGCACGTGAGTACACGTGCTTGGCCTTTGATGTTTCAGAATCCCGAGTGCGCTTCTTTGAACACAGCCGGGTGTTTGAGAACTGCTCAGCCACTGAAACTCGAGCCTTGGAGCTGCCTGAAGAGCAGCTGAGCACACAGGTGGGGCAGCCCCTGAGACTCCACTGCAACACCAGCGCACCCGCTGCACGGGTGGCCTGGGTTTCACCAAAAAACGAGCTGCTTGTTGCACCAGGATCTCAGGATGGCAGCATTGCTGTGTTGGCTGATGGCAGCTTAGCAATACGCAGGGTGCAAGAGCACCATGCAGGCATCTTTGTGTGCCTGGCAACCGGGCCCCGCCTGCACCACAACCAGACACTTGAATTCAATGTGAGTGTGCATAAACCTCGCCCTGAGCCGGAGGCTTTCAACACAGGCTTCACCACGTTGCTGGGCTGCATTGTGGGCCTGGTGCTGGTGTTGGTCTACTTGTTTGCACCACCCTGTCGTGACTGCTGTCACTTTTGCCGGCGAGCTTGCCGTAACCACTGTTGGCCCCAAGCACCCAGTCCACTCCAGGAGCTGAGTGCACAGTCCTCAGTGCTCAGTACTACACCACCAGATGCACCCAGCCGCAAGGCCAGTGTCCACAAGCATGTGGTCTTCCTGGAGCCAGGCAAGAAAGGTCTCAATGGCCGTGTGCAGCTAGCAGTAGCTGAAGACTTCGATCTGTGCAACCCCATGGAGTTGCAACTCAAAGTTGGCTCTGAGTCAGCCAGTTCCACAGGCTCAGAAGGTCTCATGATGGCCTAGACTCCCTGGGGGTCCCCACACAGAACACACACCTGCTGCTGCTTGCCCTGTTCGCTGCTGCTGTCTAGAGAGCCAACAGATGCTGGTGGGATGGATGCACTGTGCCTGATCCTACAACTGCATGTGAGCCCTGACCTGTATCGTCATAGATCTGCTCTGGGAAAGGGGCTGAGGCTCCCCCACGTGCTTCCTGCTCTGTCTAGCTCAGGATATGGCCTCAGACTTCCACAGCCTGCTCCCCCTGGGACCTCTGAGTGACCAAACATCCCATGAAGATTAGGGACCAAGACCATCTGGTAACAGTCCTTGCATTAGGGTTCAGGAATGACCTCAGGAGTTAATGGAGATGTCAGGGTATGGGACACAAGTCAAGAACACCACCTTCCCTTCCCTACCAGGGGCTTCCAAGAAGGGAGAAGGCAGACCACAGGACCCGCTCCACTCTTAGGAAAGGAATAAATGAGCTCTTCCTCTGCTCAAAGAGGACCCAGTCCATCACTACCATCCAGGCTCGGGAAAGCTTTACAACTCCTGTGGAGTCTGGTGGGCATGCATACCTCCTTCAGGACATTCCTGTAAGAGCAGCTTTGCTGTTCAGCTAAAGGTGGAGCTGATCCCATGGGCTCATCACCCAGCAGGAAAAAGCTTGGTGAATATGAGTAACTCATGTCCCCGGAGGGCAGGAGGCCTCTTAAGGACTGGCGCTCATCTCAGCCTAATGGCTGAAGCAGCAGCATCCTGAATTCAGATGCCTCTACTCCTCCTCCAGGCAGGCAGGGCAGAGGATGAGAGCCCCTCCCTGGGTGAGCCGGCAGCCCTGTCTGTCCTAGATGACTACTAAGGCATTTTGTAATAAAGGTGGTACAGGTTCCTTGCTGAGCCTTCCAGATGGGTAGCTTTGTGTGCTTGGCTCATGAAGGGCAGGGTGGCCCTGGCCATCAGAGGGTGGCATATCATCCATGTTTGGGCATTTATGCCCCTTCAA
Organism: Sigmodon hispidus; assembly: GCA_004025045.1. Classification (NCBI taxonomy): domain Eukaryota; kingdom Metazoa; phylum Chordata; class Mammalia; order Rodentia; family Cricetidae; genus Sigmodon; species Sigmodon hispidus. Next base: position 222,730 of record PVIH01000178.1, on the reverse strand, counting down.
GAGGCATGGCTACGGCTAAGACCTCCTACTCAGACAGATCAGCTGCTATTGATACCTGTTTGCACCTCACCACCTATACTTGGCCTCAGTGTCCCACACTAGATTCTGAGACAAACATACAATGAGGCTCTGCCCTATCAGCCCCTCCTAAAAGGGCACACCCAGTTCCCATGGGGGCCAACAGTCCCCAACACTCACTCTGAGGCTGGACCATGCACCAGGAGGCGCACCAGGATGCCGGTCACTGCCACCAGGATAGGGTAGTGGTCCACACTCTCTAGGCCTAAGGGAGAGAAGGAAGATGAACGACTCATACAGTCCTGTGGCAGGAGCTTCAGGCCTGGCTGACAGCACTGGCCTTTCCCACTGTTCTTCCTACATAAAGACCGACTGAGGCTGGAAGTGAGAGCACAGCATGGCTGCCCTGGTACCGACCGGAGAATCGAGCACTGCTGCTCCTGGCATAGAAATAAGGCCTTGGTGCTTGGTGTGCCGAGGGGAAAGGCATCTAGATCCTTACCAGGAAGCCGTAGGGTGACCACACGGTCAAACAGGTTCCTCTCAGCTGTCACACGGTTCAGCACCTGGTTCAGCAGCTGTGAGGGCAGGATCCTATTGGTGGATGGGCAAGCGCACCATTTGAGTTATCCCCAGGGTCCTACCCTCCTTGCCAGATAGACACACCTGTGCAAGACGCCGAAGCAGCATCTCAGAGGTAGGGCGGGACCAGTCGAGGAATATTTCAGGCACCAGTGTGATGGTCATTTCCAAAACACGCAACAAGCTGACTGAGAGGTCAAAGCAGGTGGCACAGACCTTCAGCTGCCGGCTGTCCACAAAGTTTCGCTCTAGGCGTTCAGCAGCCTGTTGAATCTACGTTAGAACAGAAAGGCAGGCAGCAGTCAGAGGCCTCTCAATACTGCTGGGCCTTGGCCTCTGCCCATCCCTACCCCGCACACCATAGCTCACCTCCTGGATCATGCCAATAAACTCAGAGAAGGCCCAGTTGAGCTGGTTAAGGACACTGTTGAGGAAGCTAGGCGCTACGTCAGGGCCTTGCCGCAGCAGGTCCGCCATGTGCTGCTGCAGCAGGGTGGAAGGGCAGGGTTCTGGGGGCAGATGGAGCAGTGTTAGCAGGGACTCCCCGACAGGACCCTCAGGCCTGGCACACACTGGAGCACTAGTCTAAGGATACCCAGGACTAAGGAAGAACTGGCACAGGACTGCCTGGGAGTGAGGAGCAAGTCTGTCCCCCCTGACTGAGCAGGCCACAGGCTGCAGGCGTTTCTAACACTGCCATGCCCCATAAGTCTGGGGCAGCCAGGCAGCTGTTAGCCTGACTTGAAGCAAATTCTGAATCACCTGCCTGCTGAAAAGTGTCAGATAGACAACTTAGAGCATTTCCCTAAGATTCAGGGCCAGCTTCTGCAAGAAGCCTCACTGGGCACCGCTGTCCTGCCCTTGGCCTGGCCTTGGCGGATGGCTTAGGTGCTGAGTGCCAAGTCTGGGCTGGAAGGACAGCAGTAACCAGAGCTCCCCACTGCAGCTGGCCCGACACCCTCTCCATCCGTCCGACAGAAATCAATAGTTTCTGCACATGGGGGGATCTGCTCCCACGGCCCCTCCCTCCTTGCAGTTCAGTTCCGTCCTAGAGTCCAGACAAAGGCATTTAGCAAGGACTTGGTGTGTGAGTCTGCATATCTTTTGGTCGCTGAGAACACCCAGAGACCAAGATACTGAGCTGCAAGGGCAGAAACACCGGTGAGCGGTGTGAGGAGCATGGTAAGGCCTCTGTGTAAGCTGCACAGTAAGTCTTGGCCAGGCCCGGGTGAAGACCCTTGGATTAGTGAGACTTTGAAAGGCACAGGAGACAATACAGCTTGTCCTTAGCCAACCCTGAAGCCCACTTTGGGTCCTGATTAGTTTCTAGCTTGTGCCCCTCCTGAGCCAGAGGTCCAAGGCAAGAAGATAACAAAGAGATACATCAGGTATATGGCTGGGGGTAAGGAGGCTGGCACAGGGCAAAGAATAGAGTGTGGATCCTACATAAGCTGCCAGCAGGCTGAAGAGCTGTGGTTCCCCCTTTCATTGTGAGCCCCTCACTACAAGCCCAAGGGGAACCAAAGGACTTGTCCAGAGCATCCCTGGGCTAGGAAAGAGCAGGAAAAATGGGAAACCAAGGAAAAGGTTAGGAGCCAGGCTTGGAAAAGAGACTCTGAGTAGCAGAAGGGTTACCAGCCTGTCTAGGGCAGCCACTAGGGCCTGTCCAACCTGGGTACTCACTTTGGAGGCTGGGCAAATTGGCATCCTCTGGTTTGGTTTTCAGCAGATGTGGCAGCCGTGTATAGCGGTACCCAAACCCACAGCCCTGGGGGTGAAGCAGCAGGAGTTAGGGGGGCAGGGTGATACTTCCTTCTAGCTGGCCTTAGCCATTCCTCAAGTCAGACTCACCCTCCAAAGCCGAACCAAGATCCAGTTGGTCTGGGCCCAGGGCCGTTGCTCATAGGGTGCCAAAAGGTTTCTCACCATGGCAATACGCCTATGAAGGTGAGGGATGGCAGACACAGGGTGAGGCTGGGCATGATGCTGTACAGAGTGGGGTATGTATCCCCAAAGGCTCCTACTTACTGCTCCTCAGGGATCCGCTCCACAGCCCGCAGGGAGTGTGGGTAGCACACATAGCTGGCCAGGGCCTGCATCAGTGAGTCTCGAATGTCTGTCAGGACATGCTATACCTCAGCAAGTCTCTGCCATGGGCTGGAACCCCCAAGCCTAATGCTCACATGGCCACAGTTTAGATAGAGAATGGCTTCCCAGGCATGCCATTCTACCCCATTCCCATGGCCTTCTGGAAAACACCTCACCAGTGCCTACGATGCGTGGGTCAGCAAAGTGTTTGGCGAGCGTGGCAGCCAAGCGGGTCAGGGTCTCTTCATAGCCTGCAAAGGAGGGCAGTGAGGATCGCTGGCCTGGAGTAAAGGTCCCAGAGAAGCCATGTCCTTTGTCAGGGTGGGCAGGGTCGGCGGCTTTGTGTAGCAGGCTCTAGAGCTGGCTGTGGGGCCAGTCTGGACCCATGTTAGCATCTAGAGACGCTGGGCAGGCAACACAATACCCTGGTGGTTAGGAAGGGGGTTAAGGTATAGATCCACTGTGGAGGGTGAACAGATCCTGCCAAGAGCCTGAGCCGGGCTCTGGCTCATCCTGGAATACACAGTCAAAGTTGCTTGGTCCCCACAGCTCTTAAGACAGCAACACCAAGGACACAAGACAAATAGGGGGCTGCCAGCTTACAGTCCACTCGGGATTCCATTGCTAGGCCCAGCATGGATCAGTGGTCTTGATAAAACAAAGGCTCGTGCTGAGCTCCAGCAGAGCTCAGCTCGTTTGGCTTTTTACAGAACAAGCTACTGTGCCCACCCCACTGCCATTCAGACCAACAGCCAGGGCTGCAGAGTGAGGGGCCAGAGCTGTGGACCACAGCAGTCCTCAGGGCAGAGAGCGCTGGGCTCCTCCCACCTGCTGGCCTTGGTGCGGCTGTCTGTGGCTGCCTCTGAGCCTGCAGCCACCGGTTCAGTACAAAGTCTGAAAAACCTCGAGGTTGGGTCTGATAATGAGCTGGGGACTTGCTAAGCTCACGCTAAAGGTCCCTTCCCCAGACTGTGAGAAGTCCCATCACCTGGAAGCTCTTCCATGCTGTGCACAGGGCCAAAGTAATTCTTGAGAGCACTGTAGCTGTTGATAGCCACACTTAGGTAGAACTCAGGCATGAAGGCAAAGAGAGACCCCGTGCGATCCCCATGCTCGATGGTCCGTAGGCAGACACGCAACAGCCAGTAGATATCCAGCATTTTCTCCTGCAGAAGGGACCAAGAATGCCGCTGGGCCATAGTCTAGCATCAGAAAGGCCCGCCCATCACAATGACATCAGAACTGGGGCCTGGGCTGCCGGCATGTGAGCAGTGGTCTAAGTTGAAAGAATGAAATCCGGTCTTCCAGAGGACCTGGGTTCGATTCCCAACAACCACATGGCAGCTCACAACTGTTTGTAACTCCTGTTCCGGAGGACCCAACACCTTCACAAAGATATACATGCACGCAAAACACCAATACACATAAAATACATAAAAATAAGTTTAAAAAAAATGAATGAAATTCTCGGCAGGCAAGAGTACAGCCAGGCAGGCCAGGGTAGTATTATGACCTAAATGAGAACCAGTTATAAAAGGGTAAAGGATCAGAACAGATCTAGGTGATAGAGACAAATGGGGACAGGATTGTGAGGGAGCCACAGCAGTAGCCTAAGACAGTAGATAAAAGAACTGGATAGACAGGTTGTGTTGTCCACACACCAACAATGGTATCTTCAATGGAGTGGATCTGTGGGGAGAGGGGAAGTGAAGGGGGCCGGGAGGAGTGGAGGGGAAACTGCAGTTGGGATGTAATGTGTGAGAAAAGAATAAATAAAATGTAAAATAAAGGGGCTGGAGAGATGGCCCAGCGGTTAAGAGCACTGACTGTTCTTCCGGAGGACCTGAGTTCAATTCCCAGCATCCACATGACAGCTAACAACTGTCTGTAATTCCAAGATCTAAAACCCTTACACAGTTACACATGCAGGCAAAACACCAATTCACATAAAATAAAAATAGATATCTTAAAAAATGTAAAATAAAATAAGCAGATCAGAAATAATAGTTGTTACTCAAAAAGAAAAGACTGCCATCCCCATCTCAGAAGGTGATGGAGCAGAGAAGCTGGGCTGGAGGAGGGTGTGTAATTAGCACCAAGAGCGTGGGCACCTGCACACACTCCCGGGGAGCTGGTGTGAAAGAGGCAGCAGAAAGATCTGGTCTGGAGCTCAAAGGAGAAGATGGAGGGAAAGGGGAGACAGAATGGCAATTGTGGGAGAAGAAGCCATAGAAAGAGCCCTGTTCCAGGGGTGTGGACAGCGTGGCTCTGAGGCTCCTTTAAGATCAAGTGAAAGGGAACGAGACCGAGGACAGTGCCGAGCCCCAACTCAGATTATCTGCACTTGACACTAGCTCTCTGTTCCCAAAGCCCAGGACCAGAGAAAACACACAGAAGGGTGAGGCGTGGGCCTGGCCCACACATGGGCAGTGGATACACTGCCACCACAGAAGACCCCAAAAGATGAGCCTGAGGCAAGATGGCAATGGTGCCATTGTAGCCAATGGCCCAAATGATGGAGGCTGGCACAGAGGCTGGGGACAGGGCAGAAACTCTGTGAGCAGAGAGGTAGAGGAGCCTGTGCTTGAGCAAGCATTGAGGAGAGAGGAGGTAGCTGAGACCGCAGGGAGGATGGGGTGCTGTGGGCAGTTCTCAGACTCGCCCTTTAGTAACAGGAGACACTTCTCAGAGCAGACAGGACTGTGGGAGTGTGCCGAAGACACAGGAAAAGAGGGCAGCTCAACAAAATGAGGCCAACTGTGAAAAGCCTGCATCTAACATCATGCTCAGGGGCCCAAGTTTGGAGTCATTCTTTGTGATTCAGAACAAGCCAAAGATGCTCATTTTTTTTTTTAATCACTTCTAATCAATATAGTATTGGGGATGTCAGCCAGGGGAGTTAGAAAAGAAAAACAAAAGGTATCCAAATTGAGATGGGAGCAGTAAAGTCATTTCTGTTGACAAACACTATCTTATGTTTAAAATCCTAAAGGACACACACACACACACACACACACACACACCCCACACATATGGAGCAAGAATTAGAAACAAATTCTGGGGGGCTGGAGAGATGGCTCACTGACTAAGAACACTGGCTGCTCTCCTGGAGGACCCAGGTTCAATTCCCAGCATCCACATGGCAGCTCACACCTGTCTGTAACTCCAGCTCCAAAGAATCTGACACCCTCACATAGACATACACTGCAGACAAAACACCAATGCACATAAAATAAATAAATCTTAAAAAAATACCTCACCCCACAATTATTAAAAAGAAAGTTAGTTGCAGGACACAAAGTGAAAACTGCTGGAAGAAATTAAAGACACAAAATAATCAGAGACATCTCTATTCATGGGTTGTAGACTTAATACTGTTACAATATCGATATTGACCAAAGGTATCTACTGCTTCCAATAATGTGGTTAAAGAACAGAAAACTTGGGCTGGAGAAATGACTCAGCAGTTAAGGGCACTTGCAGTCCTTTCAGAGGACCCTGGTTTGATTCCCAGAACCCACATAAAGACTCACAGCCAACTCCAGTCCCAGCCCCAGAGTGTTTAATGCCCTCTTCTGACCTCTGTGAGCACCACACATGCATATGGTTCAAATATATGCATGAAGGCAAAGTACACACACAATTTTTTTTAAGAAAAAAAAAAACACCTCATCTAGACATTCCTATGAAACTTCAAATGCCCTCAAGTAGCCAGGAAACAAAGTTGTTCTTACCTCCCCATTTCCTTCCTTCTTTATCTTAAGACTTCACACCACCCCAAGCTCCCTGCACCTCATCCTCACACCCCCTGAGGAGGTTTTTGATTCAAGGGTTCTGCATTTTTGTTTCAACTCAACTTTCACCATTGTGGTTCTCTGAATGAAAAGGACTCCTACAGGCTTAAATATTTAAATACTTGTTCCTAGTTGGTGGATCCGTTTGAGAAGAATTAGGACGTGTGGACTTGTTGGAAATGTTGCAGTGGTGGTGAGCATTGAGGTTTCCAAAGCTCAGGCCTTTTCCAATTAGCTCTCTCTGCCCCATGGCTGTGTCTCACGGTGTGAGTCGTGAGTATTGCTTCATTACTATGCTTCTCTTCCTGGGCCATGCTTCCTACTTAATGGTCATGGACTCTAGCTCTCTCAAACTCTCAAACTAGCTCCAAATAAACGCTTTCTTTTATTAAAAAAAAAAAAATAAAGACTTAACGCATTATTGTTGGTTATGTGCATGTGTGTTGCATGTACACGAGTGCATGTGCCATGCAGAGGAGAAACTTTGGGTCCCCTGGAGCTGGAGTTATGGGCAGCAGTGAGCCTGAGGTGGGTGCTGGGAAGAGCAATACTCATTCCTAACCACTGACCCATCATCTCTCCAGTTCCTTTCTTTCTTTTACATTTTGTTATTTATTTGTTCAAGAGTATGCACACAAGCCCATATGCCACAGTGAAGATGTAGATGTCAGAGGGCAGCTTGCAGGAGTCAGGTCTTTCCTTGGTGGCTGTGGTGGTTTGGGGGGTGGGGCACAGGCTCACAGATTGATAGGCTGCTCAGGAGGGAGTGGGTGTGGCCTTGTTGGAGAGTGTCAATGGATTTTGATGATCCCAAAGCCTAAGCCAGGACCAGTGACTCTCTGCCAGGCTGCCAGTGGCAGTAAAACTCTCAACTCCTTCTCCAGCTCCATAGCTGCCCGTGTGCCACCTTGCTCTGCCATGATGATAATGACTAACTTCTGAAACTGTAAGCCAGCCCCCCTCTTAGATACTTCGTTTTATAGAAATTGCTTTGGTCGGGCTGGAGAGATGGCTCAGCGGTTAAGAGCACCGTCTGCTCTTCCAGAGGACCCGGGTTTGATTCCCAGCACCCACATGGCAGCTAACAACTGTCTGTACTTCCAGTTCCAGGCAAACAGCAACGCAAATAAATAATAAATAAAGTTTTTTTTTTTTTTTTTAAAAATTGCTTTGGTCATGATGTCTCTTCACAACAGAGAGGAACATGGTGGTAAATGTCCTTACCCACTGAGTTGTCTTCCAATCTCCTAATTTCAAAGCTTGTTAAACCAACAAAAAAGTGTGTACTGTATACAGTAACATATACAGACCAACGAGACAGAGAAAGGGAGTCAGGGCTAACTTCCATGTCAACTGATTTTCAGAAGGAATCAGGACAGACTGCTCCTTCCTTTTCACCAGTGGCTCTAGGGCACCAAAGCCCCACACAGACAATAAAACTGGGCCCTACTTTATGCCATCTACAACAACTAACTCAAAGTAGATCAGAACCATAAACTTAAAACTCAAAAGTAAGCCTGGAGATAGAGGTGCATGCCTTTAATCCCAGCACTCAGAAGGCAGAGGCAGACAGTTCTCTGTGAGTTTGAGGCCAGCCTGGTCTACAGAGTGAGTTCCAGGACTGTCAAGGCAAAGGACTCAAAAGTATACAGACAACTAATAAAAAAAACAGCAATCAACAATAACAAAGGTAGAGGAGGTGCGTGCGTGCGTGCGTGCGTGCGTGCGTGCGTGCGTGCGTGTGTGCGTGTGTGTGTGTGTGTGTGTGTGTGTGTGTGTCTGGGCAGCAGGAGGAGGAATAGGTGGGAGGTGGAAGTTACTCACTATGGAGAAGGGTTAGGGACACTCAGCAGAGATAACCAGGTGGAGATGTGGATGCCAACAGCCTTGACTCTCCAATTCCAGGGAAAGCATATGCCTCCCTCCAAGGGTACCCAGGAACAACCCATGGCACCTCTACTGAGAGGGAACTGCCAAGAGGTAAATAAAAGAGCTGGGAGGGGCCAGGGTTATGGTCTCAAGGGGAGTGCATAGTCATCCTTCCCTGAACTCCACTGGATTGGGAGGGCAGAGACTCATCCTTCTGGTTACCTGTGTGTGACAAGTGTCTGGACAGCACCTTTCCTGAATAAACGAGCAAGTGAAAGAGAATGAGAGAAGAATGTCTAGACTCAAGGGATAGCAGGGGAGTTGGGTTGGCCAGACGCAGCTACAAGAATGTCAGAGAAGGCCACAAAACCCCGGCTGTGCTGGCGGGGGAAGTGGTTGATACCTAGAGGGATGAGGAGGCGGGGCAGGTAGAAATAGATGCCTTGCTCCCCAAAGGAGCTGTGGGCCAAAGGGCAGTGAGCACAAACAATCCCCTACTTAATTCCAGAGGCAGGAGGAAATGGCCCAGTGAGGGAAGACAATCCGCTGGAGAGGAGGGTCCTAGTACAGCCTTGTCCAGCCTGCAGTCAAACAGAGAGGCTGAGAAAGAGTCTCGCAGTGGCTAGGCATGGCCACTCACCTGAGAGTAGACGGTGGCATGGACCCAGGCGAGCCGGCGGCTCAGGTGGTCCAGCTTTTCTGAGAAAACTTTCTGGCTCTTGGTCAACTCTGCCAGGATGTCTTTCCTCTGAGTCCCAAGGAGAACAAAATAGGATCATAATATGGCCTCATGCCCATACCTCACTGGGTGGGCAGTCGATATGGCCTCCTATGCCCTGGGAAGATGAGGGCTGGGCCCACTTTCAAAGCTCACTTCTGCCGGTGGTCATCAGTGGCAGCCCAGCAAGCCCAGCAGAGGGTCCTGGTTTACCCTTCCCTGTGAGCTCCTGGCACGGGACACAGGGCCAAACTGCAACCCCAATGGGTGGGTATGCCCAAGGCTTTGGTGACAGTGTGAACAAAAGCCCTGCTAGGGAAGCCTAGCCTAGGCGAAGCATGCCATGGTAGAGAGGCTCCAGGGGACTGGGAGAGCCTGGGCCTGCTTCCTGCTGACTCTGAGTGGCTGGAGAGGCACTCAGGGCCCATCCATTATTAACGAGGGTGATCAGTACGCGTCAGCACTTAGTGGGCAGAGATGGAGGAACGGGCTGCAGCTGGTCGATGAGGCTCAGGACATAAACTTGGTGCGGTCAGGGCAGGGACAAGGGGAAATGCTGGGGCATCCCCAGAACAAGATTTCCCTTACGGGATGCCCTAGTATGCGGGGGACCCCCACGTACACTGTCTCTGTGCAATCCCCTCTGTCCCAATACCCACCTGCCTGCCCAGCCTTACCCTCCTGGGGCACCGGCGGAGTTTGTCCTCTGTGTCTCTCAGGGCCATTGCATACTCGTTGACATCATCAGACACGCCCACCATCTAGAGTATTGAATACCACATATCCAGGGTGACCCTTGGGTACCTTAACCAGGCTTTTTAAAACACAATCTGGCCCTAGCCTGCAAAGTTCCCAAAATTTGGCTTTTTCCTACAAAAATAGCACAGGTCAGAGCCAAGCAGCAGCAGTCTTGCTGTGCACCCACACCCCAGCGGCAGGGGTGGAAGCATTCCCGCATCCTACCACACAGGACAGCCCTACATCAGACACGGAGCGACAGTGCGGGACCTTGCCCAGCTGCTGGTGAACGCTGAGGTGATACATCATGACCGTGCCATCCAGGACTTCCAGCAGGGAGTTCTCAGTGAGGGGCTGCTCAGGCTCCTCAGGGGGTCTCCCCAACAGCAGGCCTTCATTCCAGTGGCTGCCCTCAACTGGGGAGAAGACAGAATGAGAGCCAGGCTTTCCTGTTTGTTTTTCAGACAGGCTCACTATGTAGACCAGGTTAGCCTTAAACTCATAGAGATCTGGCCACCTCTGCTTATTGGAGCTGGGATTAGAGGAGGCAGTACCACACCGGCTTCTGATTTTCTCTTAAGCACACACAGCCTATATGGGTCTCCCAGAAGGAGAGGGGATTCCCTCTCCCTCTCCTCTAGGAAGGGAGCTTCAGGGAGAATGGGTCAAAGGAAGGTGGGGTGCAGGGCAAGGCCCCGCAGCGCCAGGACCTATTTTTGTAATATTGATTCCATGTCTTTAGATTGTGCTTCCTGTGCTCTTGGGATGTGTCCAGGCCTCAAGGTGGTGAGGAGCAGAGGAGGGGACTACAGTGGCACAGCAGAGGCCCCTCAGCAGCTGTGCCCGGCACCTACTGTCCTCACGGGTCCTCTGTTCCACGTTCAGCGAGCGGACCTTTACTTTCTCCATGGTGCTCAGAGGCCGCCGTGGGGTCATGAGGCTCACGGCTGCTGTGCTGAGGAAGCGGTTGGCTCGGCCCAGCGTTGGAGAACTGAGCCAGCCTGGCCGGGGCAGGGGCAGGGCCCCTCCCATGGCCAGGGCTTGTATGGGCCGCTGCGGTGGAGAGAAGGAGTCAGAAACTAACTGGTCTCCCAGACTGGGGCCCACGTAGGGTGCTGTTGATGCACGGGGCTGGGGGAGTGGGTAGGGAGGGTCATGCTCCACCTGCAGCCAGGGAGCTTCCCTGTGAGAAGGATCTTGCCCACATGGAGAAAAGCTGGGCCTGGGTCATAGCCCTGCCTCCAAGAGGAAGGAAAAGCCCAGGTGAAGCCTCTGCCTGCCCTGCTGCCGTACCTGGGCCGCTGTGGGGGCTGGCTCTTCATCCTCATCCAGGTCATCCATGCTGGCTGCCTGAAGCTCCAGGGGGTCGATCACGATATTGGCTTTGGAAGCAAGGTCATCTGAGAGACAGGGCAGGAGGGGAAGTTTAGGCCAAACACAGAAGACGGACCACAGGTGGAACTAACTGCTCTGAGTGCTGACAACACGTGAGGCTGGGGGTAGGGCTCTCACAGGCGGCTCCTCACTGCCCCTCACTACGCCTTTCCCTCTTCCTCCCAGGCAGCCTTCTCTCTTCAGCTCAGGGCCTTCTCTAGCTGCAGCTAGCAGGAAGCACCCTCACCACAGCATTCCTGTGCATCTACAGCTTCTCAGAAGAAAATCCATAGAGGTGATCACAGGCACACCTCACTTTGCACAGCCTCAGGCTGGCATCTCGCTGGCTTTCTAGGTCTCTCCAATATTCTGAGTTGGTAGCTCAGTCCCCTCCTGCAGCCCCTCGCCCTGAAGACACTCAGGGCAGAGCTTCTAGCATGACCAAGGTTCCCCATGCTCTACCACCATTCACTTTCCTAAGGCAGGCCCTGATCCTCCATCACTGGATAACTGTCCCCCGCCGTCCATCTCCCCCACTGCAGCAGCCAGAGGGAGCTTCTCATAAAATAGACCGAACTCCACTCCCTAGCCTCACCCTGGCCTTCCAAAGCAGTCCATGGGGGTTTGCACCTTCTGTGTGGCCTGTAAAAGCCTAACTGGCCTCATCCCTCACAGCTCCCTGCCTCAGACTTGACTTCCCAGCACATCTGCAGGCCACACTGGGCCGCTGCTGACTTTCTTTGTTGCTATTTTGTTTTGTGAGACAGGGTTTCTGTGTGTAGCAGCCCTGGCTGTTCAAGAACTCACTCTGGAGACCAGGCTGGCCTCTAACACAGAGATCTGTGCGCCTCTGCCTCCCGAGTGCTGGGTTAAAGGCCTGGGCCACCCCCCAGTGTTGCTGAATTTTAATATCATGTTTCTAGATTTATTTTTTTCTTGTATGGGTGGTTTTGTACATGTACCATATGTATGCCTGGTAGCCAGAGAGACCGAAAGAGGGTAAATTCCCTGGGACTGGAGCTACAGATTATTGTGAGCTACCCTGTGGTGCTGGGAATCAAACCAGGCCCTAACAAAAGTAGCAAGTGCTCATGACTGCTGAGCTAGCCCGCAGAGGGCCCTGTTTATTGTTTGCTTTTTTATTTTTATTTTACTATGTATACAGTGTTTTGCCTGCAGGCCAGAAGAAGTTGCCAGGTCTCTTTTCAGATGGTTGTGAGCCATCAGGTGACTGCTGGGAATTGAACTCAGGACTTTTGGAAGAGCAGCCAGTGCTCTTAACCACTGAGCCATTTCTCCAGCCCCTGTTTATTGTTTTTTAAAGGAAGGTTTCACTATGTAGCCATGGCTGGCCTGGAACTCACAGATATCCACCTGCCTCCATCCTCTTGAGTGCTGTTATTTACAGTGTGTGCTGCACATTCAGCCCAGATTTGACATTCTTGCCCTTGGCTTCACAGTACCAAAGGCCCTTTGTGCCGTAGGGAGCTGTGCCCACCATGAAGGCAGCTCACACAGCAAACACACTCCTTACCAGTCTGCTAAGTCCTGTGTCAATACATCCGGGCCCTACTTCATCAGGTTAACCTAACCCTAACCCTTTCCTAGCCTGTCTCCAGTGCCCAGGGAAGGCACAGCCCGCTAAACCCTAGCAGGTCAGCAGCTCCCTGACTGAACAGGTAAGAAAGACTTGGGCACTCTCTAATGAGCACACGGTGGCTCAGCACTCAGAGCACTGCAGACTCAGGCCCAGGGCTGGTCACTGCTACAGCCTCCACTCACCTTTAAGGGTCTTTCGAAGGTGTGAGAGGAGGCCCCCGAGGCGCTGAAGGTCAAAGTAATCCACCTTGCCATTGTAGAAGATCTGGGGAGGGATATAAGCCTCTGCAAGAATTCAGGGACGTAGGGTCAGCAATTGGTGCTCAGGGGAGAACTCTAGAACCACATCCTCTACTCTAGCCTTTTTTTTTTTTTTTTTTTTTTAATTTTTATTTAACTTCATTTAACACATTGGTGTTTTGCCATGGGTGTCAAGTCTCCTGGAACAGAAGGTACAGACAGTTGTGAGCTGCCATGTGGGTGCTGGGAATTGAACCCTGGTCCTCTGGAAGAGCAGACAGTGCTCTTAGCTGCTGAGCCATCTCTCCAGCCCCTACTCTAGCCTTCTGACCTTGGTCATCCACCAGCCTAGGCAGATGGCACAGCCAGGTCCCAGGCCTCCTTTCTCCCGCCCCTCAATGTTTTAGATTAAACACTTTTTATTTATTTATTTAGTTAGTTATTTGCGTTGGTGTTTGCCTGGAACTATAGGCAAACACCAAACTACAGACAGTTGTGAGCCGCCATGTGGGTGCTGAGAATCGAACCCGGGCCCTCCAGGAGAGCAGAGGGTGCTCTTAACCGCTGAGCCATCTCTCCAGCCCCGTTTTAGATTAATGTCAACAACTTAGGGTAGAAGGGGAACTCTTGGCAGCTGGTATCCCTAACCCAGAGTGACCCCTGGGGACTCTGTCCAAACATAAGAGCCCCAGGACTCATCTAAGGCAGCTCCACAAAGGACTGCACAGAGATCTAGGTGCCAGGATGGAGGTAACGCCTGTCATGGGCAGCAGCCTGTGGAAGCAGCCGCTCAACACAGGCCTAAGGGTCCCAGAGTATGGGACTCCTGACATGGACTTCATTGGGAGGAAGGCCCAGTAACCCTCATATCCATCTCAGCCATCTACAACACCACCAGGAGCTACTACAGACCTGGTTCAGTCCTTGCCAACCTGGGGTCTGGTGTCACTTACCCTCACTGAAGGAAGCATGGGGGTTGGAAGCTTTGTATTCATCCCAATAGAAGCGTAGGGCGGATACCAGCCGGTGTAAGAAGCAGACCATGTACTCAGGAGGACAGAGCATGGGCATGTTCTGGAGGCATATGACAGAAAACATAGATTAGTGCCAGGCCAGAGTCCAGCCCATGCCTCATCTAAGGCTGAGGATCCAGGAAGAACAAGCAGTGGGAACAGAGGGATGTCAAGTAGGTATGAGGCAGGCTCACAGGTGCTAGATGGCCGAGCACAGCCCCTGCAATACAGCCTGGAGCCCACAGCAGCTGCCCTGGAAGATACCTACCCCCCGGCCGCTGGCATTCTCCTGCAGAAACTTCCGGAATTTTGTCAGGAAGATGTACCTAGAAGCTTCACCCTTGAAGGAATGGGAAGAAGAGGCTGACAATTCTTCACCTTACCTGGATCCCTACCACAGGAACATGGGTCAGCCCCTGCTATCATCTGGGACTGGGGACCCAAAACAGCACCCCTCCCTGCCAGGGATCCATACTTACTCCATTGTCATCCTTATTGTCCAACAGCAGCTTCAGGATCTGGACCTGTAGCCCTTCCACCACTGGGACGGGACAGGAAATACAGTCCTTAGGCTCCCAGGAATGGGAGCAGGCAGACTCATGGCAGGCCTTCACCATCAGGGTTCCCCAGGCCTACCTAGGTATGGTCACTACCAACCGCTCCTAAGTATACATGCCCAAATCCCCTGTCCCCACACAAGGCCTGAGGTGGGAGCTGACCTTCAATGCGCTTCTTGAGTCTTTGGCAACCACGCTCATAGGCTCGCCTCCGTTGCCGCTCCTCAGTGCTCTCTTCCTTTGCCTCCTTACTGTCTCTGCCCTAGGCAGGGGCAGAGGAAAGAGGCAAACAGGTTTCCTGGGGACTGACTTACCCAGGATTACTTCATACAGAAGACCTCTCACACCAAGGACTTCAGGAACCAGGGCAAAAGAGGCCTCAGGTACACTGGGCCAGGCCCTCACTCTGTAAGCTCCCACCCTACTGTGTGTGTGTGTGCCCACCTCCCTGCTGGAACGATGGGGCCACCAGGTGGTGGGAATGAGTTCCTGCAGGCCAGCCTCCTCCACACGCAGGGGACTCTGAATATAAAAGAAGACCACGGAGCGCAGCATGTCAAAACCGGTAATTGTCAAGGAAGAACCTGGCTCGCCCAAAATCCTGCTCTCCATCCTCATAAGCCCTTCCTTGAAAGACTGACTGCTTTGATGTGCCCACCATAACACACCCATCATCAAAGATGCCAATGTCACCATCTACCTGTCTCCTGTGTTGTGAACCTCAAGAAAGATCTATGGTTTTCTTTTTCTTTTTTTTTTTTTTTATTTATTTTTTTTTTAAACTTTATTTATTTATTTATTTATTTGCCTTGGTGTTTGCCTGGAACTGGAACTACAGACAGTTGTTAGCTGCCATGTGGGCGCTGGGAATCGAACCCGGGTCCTTTGGAAGAGCAGACGGTGCTCTTAACCGCTGAGCCATCTCTCCAGCCCCAAGATCTATGGTTTTCAAATCAGCAAGCCCACTACCCAGCAGGGTATGATTTAAAAGTTGTCAAGAGGAATAGAGGGTTGGGATGGGCCTGCTGGTCCATCTCAGGCCCCAATTTTGGTTCCTATGTCCCACTGTTTCTTCCTACTGGTGGCTGAAAGATACCAGACTAAGGTGCCTTGTGCTTAGGCTTCCCAGACAGCTCACAACCCTGGAGAAGCAGGAGGAGCTGCTGCCTCAGAGAAAGACCTTGTCTGTGCACACAGGCAATGGACAGAGCTGAGGTAAAGTGCAGGCTGTGGAGCCTTCCCACGCCTCCACACAGCTGCAGTGGAGGACAGCCAGGCCACGGGAGTCCTTCCCTTTGCCTTCTCTGTTCTTCTAGCAATCGGTAGTGGTCCTCCTGGAGACTCCTGGCCTGATGAACACTGCCCTCTGCTGACCTGAGAAGGCACTACATGGCAGGCCCATCTGCCTAGCAAGAAGGATACAGGACGTTGCTAAGCAGAAACTTGCGGGACTTCTCATGTCTCAGGATAGAAATGGTGAGGCGCAGGTAGTGGATCTGTGGAGAAAGGGCTGCTCAGAATGGCAAGCGAGGCTCCGGGGCTTCGGGGCAGGGACGGATGCTCCCACCTGTAGACCCAGGTCTGGGACGATGGGCGAGAACCGGTAGAGGCGTAGCAGAGACATCATCAACTGCTTGAGGCAATCCTGTACCTCATAGTCCTGGGGAGAGAACACCAGGGCAAGCATAACAGGGGCCTCTTTCTCCAAAAGCCTACCACACCTCCCTTGTCCTGCTGGAGTCTGACGGCCTGGCCTGAGCCTGGGGAAGTCTTACCTCCATGAAGAGCCACAAGAGGTCCAAGATCTGGTGTACCACTGACTGCGCCTGCTCAGGGGCACCCTTCTCCACGATGCCCAGCAGGAAGCTCAGGAGCACAGCCTCCACTAGGTATACCTTGCGCTGCACCAGGGGCAGGTACTAGTAAGGCTGTGGCCCCCGCTCTACTCAGGAGATCCTCTCATGTTGAAGAAGCAGGCCTCGGACACCAAGACTTGAGCCTTTCTACCACAGAGATAAGCCCCTCCCGAAGTCTAGCTGAGGACCAAGAGAAGCTCCTGGCCCACAATCTCTCTAGGGCTTTGTCATGCCATTTCCTCAGCCCGTGACATCAAGACCCTTCTTTCCCAGGATGCTGTCCTTAAGGTCTGAGGCCTGTGGGTACACAGAGCTCCTGGCTCTCATGTGAGGCCCTAGCAGATGCATGTGTCTACCATGGACACACCTAGCATGGCCGCTCTTCCCTCCCCGCCCTCTCCTCACCAGGAGTGGTGCAAAGTGCTGGAAGATGTGGGCCAGTGTCAGGAGCACAGTGGGCTGTCCTTGCAGCTGCCACTCAGAGTGGTTCTTCTCCAGCAGCCGTCCCTCCTGTCGAGTAGGGGGACACTATGAGGGGAGGTGGGCTGCGGCAGGGCAGGAGCCCTGCTCACCCAGCCCAGACTCTGGCTCACCACGGGGTCCAGCTCCACACTCAGCACTGCCTGGAAGCAGGCCAGCAACCTCTGTGCTCGTACCAGGTCAGCAAATGGAGGGTCCTGCAGAGGCCGGTAGCCCGCAACTGGGTAGGTGCCACAGAGTTAAGCCAGCAACACTTTGAAACACCCCTCCTCCCTCCCTCCCTCCCTCCCTCCACCCTCCTTCCCTGCCACTGAGAGCCTAAATCAGGCCCAAGCTGCACACTGGGGTGGAGTCCGAATCACAGTCGCCTCAGTCAGTCTCTGAGGGGGTAAAACTCCTTTGTCATTTCTCAATTGTCATCTGCTCAATGAAGACACAATTAATGGCACTCACCCTAAAAGTACTCTTCTCCTTGAACCAACCTAACTAAGGTGCATCTTGTGTACATACTGCAGCAGCTACGCCTGTCACCAGCCCACAGTGCTCCTGGGGTAGGGAGACCCTCATTTTAGATGCTAAGCCACCCACAGCCAGCTTCTCAAAATGATATCGCAAAGGACGGCTGCCGAAGTTGAACGCCACAGACTCCTTGAATGACAGGCTGATGGCTGGGAAATAGGCCATCCCTAGGCCCCTGGAAAGGTTCTCAAAGGCAGTGCCCAGTGACACACCATTCCTGGAGGGGAGGGGGAAGGTCTGTTAGCCAGTGTAGTAAGCATATGGCTGTCCACCCTTAGTCTACTGAATCTGGCCTGGCTCCCTTAGAGGGGACAGGAAACAGGGGCTGTCTGGCCAGGTCTATGGAGAGAGATAGGATACTCACAGGCAAAAGGACAGAGTGCCATCATCCAGATCAATCAGGCAGCTCACAATGTCTCCCGCTGCCCACGCCTGCCACGAAAGGAATCTTTACAGACACAAAGAAGCACAGCAGCCCACCTGATTCACAGCCCTGCTGCATTTTAGGACTACCCAAGGAAGACTGGCCATGGGGAGACAGGAATCTCCAACCCCCTGACCCTTCCCTGGTACCTAAAGTCCTTGGTACGTGGCTAGCCTGTGGCTCCAGACCACAAGCTATGGGGTGGTTATGAGGCTAGTGGTGACCACAGAAGCCCAGGCCTCCTCACCTTGCCATAATTTGTTGTGGTCACATTCCATTTGCGCACCCGGTTCCCATCATAGGCATAGGAGTTGTGTGTATCGCCAACCCCTTCCTAGGAAGGAACTGCTTGTGAGGTCTAGGGAAGACAGGTAACGGCAGGCTAGAGCCCACCCGTTACTAACCTAGGGCCTCATGGCTCTAGAGAAAGGGTGTGAATTGTTTGCCAGAGGGGAACGGCTCTACACTAGGTACCCTGGAGTAGAATGGAGCATATTCCATAGTGAGTGGGCAACGCCCATGGGACTCCTGAGCGGGCCTGGGGCCCTGAGCCCTGTCCGGGAGGGGCCTTCCTTCCCCCGCGTACCTCCTGATTAAAGCGGCAGTTGATGGTGCACCAGCCTATCTGCATGAGCCCCTGGGAGGAGATGAGCACCTCGTAGACCCACTTCCCTAGAAAGAACAGGGAAGGCCCCAAAGTGAACAGACTGCCTCCTGTCGCAACATCCTCCCGACTCTGAGCCTCGGTGGAGTGTGAGCTCACCTTTGAACACACATGTGGTAGAACGGATAGTGCCAAAGTTGCTGTGTCCAATCACCTGGATAGAAAAAAAGTAGTTTTTCTTTCCAGGCACACATTTTGTCCCCAGCAGAGTTAGCATTGGTGGCCAACACTGCACTGTGTCGGCTGAGGTAGGAGAGACTGTCCATGCCAGAACTTTTGGGACAGAAGCATGATGGGACCCAGGGCTTTGCTGAAAGGGGTTGAAGGTTGACTGTATCGTGGTTTCAGGACTGTCGAGAGGGCTTCAGGACACCATGGTCCAGCAGTGCCGTATGAGCATATGGCCAGCTCCATCACTATGAACACACAGAACAGGGCCAGAGCAGGAGAGCTTGAGCCCACTAGAAACTGTTGAACTAGGGGCCCACAACACATATCCACTCACCCCTAGGAGGTCATCATCCACAAGGAGAAGCCCCTCAAAGCCTCCTGTGTGGTCTAGGACCACAGTAGACGGCCCAAGTCGCCCTTCAACTTGTCCTGAGAAGGGGAGATGTGTGAGGTCAGGGAGGGCAGAGGGCCTTACAGACACAAGGGAGGTGGAGTTCGGCAGAGAACTCCAAGACTTGGCGCCACACTCTCAACCCCACTCCGGAGAATGCCTCATACCCTGGCTCTCCACATCTTCACTGGCCACCTGGAGCAGCTGGTCCACATGCTCTGGCAGGTTATGGAAGTTCAGGGGTTTCCTAGAGAGTGAGAGGATGCTGGGGGCCCACAAGTCCTTCAGATCAGCCAAACGACAATCACGGTGAGCCCTGTCGGGTGGCTGGCTAAGCTCTGGAGAAGGGACTTACGTGGCTCTGGACTCTGGTAAACTAACAGGAGCTAACTCTAGGAGCTAACGGGTGGGATTAGCAACTAAATTAAAACTTAAAAGCACATGTATCTCAGGACTGTTTAAAAATCAAAAGTCATCAATCTCAAGCTTGGGAGACAGCAGAGTCAGGAAAGTACTTGTCTTATAACCAAAGGACCAGAGTAAGAATCCATGTAAGAAAAAAAGCTGGATGTTATGGCATGTGTGTATAATTTCAGTACTGTTCAGCACTGGGGAAAAGGATATCGGGGATCCCTTGTGGGACCATGACAGACTTGATAAGAATCAGCTAAAAATTAGGCCGAAGACTCAGCTTACTGGCGGGCACCACCCGGTCCCCAGGAAAAGCCATCAAACTGGCACCACCCAGGAATGATCCCATTAGCATCCCAGGAGAAAATACCTAATGTTCCAGAGGAAATAATGCCTAACATTCCAACCATTACAGATATCACCAGGTGTCCTTTAGCCCAGCAAACACTTATTTTCCTTTTATTAAAGACACCCTAGATAATGTCAGCCAATCAGGGTCCTGAACCCTGAAAATCTTTTCACTCACAACCTCTGACATTATAAAACCCCAGCCATCCTGGCTCAGTACTCTCTGATCATACACTTGGAGAGACCATGCTTGAACTTCCTTGAATAAAGGCTCTTTGCTTTTACATGTGGATCCTGACTCCTTGGTGGGATTTGAGGGACCCCTCAATCTGGGCATAACATCCTGGAACTCATTGGTGAGCCAATTACCTGCTTAGCAAGTTCTTGGCCAGTAAGAGACCCTGCCTCAAAACAAACAAAAGGAGGGCATTATCTACGCAGTGACACAGCCTGTCCTCTGGCCTCCGCATGCACCACATGCTCCTGGGTTTCCAAGTACAGTATGTGCAAGGCACCAGCCCTGTAAGTGTGAATTCTCTCATCTGCAAACAAGCAAAACAATAACAACAACAACAACAACAACAGCTGTATGTCAAGCTGTGAAGAGTCCCAGGAAAAGCACATGTTTCAGTGTAGCTCATAACCTAACCTACCTTCTCTCAAATGCAGCTGTGTTGATACAGTCTGAGAAGCTGAGGCTGGAGAGAAGGTGAGGAGGAATGCCAGCTGCCAAGTGGGCCAGCACCAGGATTACCTAATCTAGTCCTTAACCCTAAACCTATGGTTCTTTTGGCAACAACCTTACCCACTACTCAGCCAAGGGAGCCAGTGCTGATCAGACATGTCCAGGCAGTACAAAGCGCCCACCCACCGAGGGGCTGACTGGCCCTGTCCTAGACCTTTCTGTCTTTGGATGACCAGCAGAATACATGGTCTATCTTCCCACAATTTCTTGTAGCCAAAAGGGCTGGGCAAATTTGTCTGAGCGGTTACCTAATCTTAGCACACGTGCCCTGTATTCCAAGGGTCCATCAGGCTGAGCATAGTTGCACATTCCTTTAATCCCAGCACACAGGAGGCTGAGGCAGGAAAATTGCAAGTTTGAGGCCAGACTGGGCCACACAGCAAGACCCTGGTATGTGTATGGGGGCGGGAGAGGGGGAAGACCTGACCTGAGCTCAGCTCCTAAGAATAGCGAGCAGCGTATTAACAAGCAGAAGGAGTTGGCAGGGCACAGGCCTGACACTCATCTGGATCCAGTTCAGACTGGCAGCACCGGTTCTTCCTCCTCTAATCTCAGTACCTGAGCTACTCATCTGCCTAAAAACAGTAGGCTCTGGAAGGGTCACAGATGAGCCAAAGCATCAACTCCCACCAGGTAGCTATGACCCAGGGCCACAGACCACATGCTCCCCTGCTGCAAGACAGGACTGAACCCAAACTGCAGGAGGTGGGTATATGCAAAGGCTCCTCCTCACCTTGGTGAGCCCTAGGGCAAGGTCAGGAGTCAGCAATACAGTTACCTAGCCAGTGACAAGAAAGCCTGAAAGCAACCCTATATATAAATAGACCAGCAGTCCAAAGGCTAAAGGAAACTTCCTCAACAGCCATTCTTGCAGGCCCAGGAGTCAGGAGCTGTACGCTCTGTGCCTCTGCCAACAGCACACAATACTGAGCTCTGGGCAGCTGCTCTGATAGCCTCCACTGAGGTACTACTGTTCGTTGGACAACTCTGCCTGCCCTTTCTAGAATTCCCAGGGTCCTAGCCTAGAATCCTATATCTGCACAACCAAGCGACTGATGGTCCTGCCTCCTGCTAGCCACAGCATTAGCCATAGCATCTGCTAGTGGTCACATGGGGAGGAATCGGATGACCCTGGGAAGAAGCCAGGATCAGAGCAGAAATGAAGGTGGACAGGAGTCTCCAGAAGCAGGAACTTGCTGACCACCCTGCTACTTAAATAGACACGGTAACAAGGCTGTCTCGGGGCTTCTCAAAGAGAAGAGATTGTGAAAAACAAAACAGTCACATGGTCCAGGGTACATACAGGTAGGGGCATCCATGCTTTATGGCAGGAAAAATCTACATGACCCCATAAATAAATTAAGCTGTCTTAAAAGAGATTGCAGAATAGGCATGGTACCTGTATTTCCATTGCTTGGAAAGCTAAGGCAAGAAGCTTATTAATTTTGGGACAGCTTTGTCTATAAACCAAAAATTTTTTAAAAAAGTTTTTTTCCAGACAAAGTTTTTCTGTGTAACAGTTCTGGCTCACTTTGTAGACCAGGCTGGCTTCAGGCACACAGTGTCGGCCTTTCCAGTGCTGAGTGCTGAGATTAAAGGTGTGTGCTAGCCCCACAAAAATCACTTTAAAAAAATGTAGTTGCAGGTCAAATAGTTTAGCCATCCCTGGGCACCCTCGCAGCATGTTTATACATGCAAAAGTACCTCCAAAGTGAGCACAGTGGCAAAGGCCAAGGAAGAGCTTTGGCTCTAAAAGATATCTGCCCAAATCAATTCATAATATGGAAAAATATCCATGGAATAAACATGATGGTAAAAATAGAATTTTTTTAAAATAAATTGTTTGGCCTATGGCTCAGGCTCATTACCAACTAGCTCTTACAACTTAACCCACTTCTATTAATCTGTGTATTGCCATGTGGCTCCATGGCTTTCCTGTGCCCATATTACATCTTGCTTCTTTGGGCAGCAGCCTGCAGCTTCTCCCTGACTCCACCCCTTTCTCACTTCATCTATGCTTGGATTTCTCATCTGCCTTTTTTTTTTTTTTTTTTAAGTAGCTTTAAGTATTTTTAAGTATTTATTTAAGTAGCTTTATTCTTTTTATTTATTTATTTTTTAAAGACTTAAGCTTTCACTTTTTTTTTAAGATTTATTTATTTATTATGCATACAGTTTTATAGAAGAGGGCACCAGACCTCATCGTAGATGGTTGTGAGCCACCATGTGGTTTTGTGGTTTTGCTGGGAATTGAACTCAGGTCCTCTGGAAGAACAGTCAGTGCTCTTAACCTCTGAGCCATCTCTCCAGCCCAAGTAGCTTTATTTTTAAGCTACTTAAAAATAGAATTCTAAAGTTGGGCAGAAGCAGGTAGATCTCTGTGAGTTCAAGGCCAGCCTGGTCTATATAGTGAGTGGTCTATATGTGACTTCCAAGACATCTAGAGCAACATAGAGAGACCTTGCCTTAAAAAAAAAAAATCTAATTTCCATGTAGAAGTGAAAAATATGTTCATTAGTTTGATGCTAGTGATTGTTATACAGGTTTTAGACACACACACACATACACACACACAAACCTGCTATCTGCTATTTTAAAAAGCTGGGCCTGCTGGGCTTCGATGGTGCACACCAGTAATCCAAGCACTTGGGAGGCAGAAGCAAATGGATCTCTGTGAGTTCCAGGACAGCCAAGGCTATACAGAAAAACTCTCTAAAAAAGCTGGGGTTTCCAAGGAGAGTGCAGGGGAAAATTTGGGGGTGGATATGATCAAGATACATTGTATGTAGGCATGCTATTAGTCCCAGCACTTGGTAAGCAGATCTGAGTTTGAGGCCAGCCAGAGTTCAACCTCCACAAGTTGTCTCTGACTTCCAAAAGTAGTGAGTTGTGTGGCAAACACACACACTCACACACACACACACACTCACACACACACTCACACACACACACACACACACACACACACACACACACACACACACACTCACACACACACACACACACACACACACACTCACACACACACACACACTCACACACACACACACTCACACACACACACTCACACACACACACTCACACACACACACACTCACACACACACACACACAACGTGAAGGGTCTAGAGGCAGGAATATCAAGCTCTAGAGGGCTTGGTCTAAATTCAGTTTCATACTCAAAAACAAACAACAAAAAGCAACTTGTCATCTTGGAAATGTAAAAAGGCATGTAGTTTACTTGGCTTCACTTTTTACACAATACTAAGAAAAAGTGTCCCCTTTTGTAGTTCAGTCTTTAACTTGGGTCCTTCTGCCTCAGCCACCCAAGTGCTGGGGGTGCGTTCATAAGCCACCACCCTTCAGAATCTTTTCTCCATAAGGACTCTGAGGTTTTTTTAAGTTTGATATTCTGTAGAATCTGAATATTGTGAGATAAAGAAACCAGAGAGGAATCACATTCAAATGGTCACATCTAACTAACAACAGAACAGGGTGATGCTCCCATTTATTTTGAAGCTTCTGCTATCTGTAACTTTTATGCAGATTAAGCATACAGTATCTGACTGAGATTTCTATTATGTTAAGTTCAGGCAGAGGCTACAAGTGGCCAGGGAAGACTAGAGGTACAGAGAAAAGGCCAGATGCTCAGCATGAGGAAGGTCAAGTGCACATGAACCCTTCCCAAGGACCCTCAGAAAGAAGGAGCTAGCTGCCTGGAGAGAGGAACAAAGTCCAGATGGGAGGCACAGGTCTCACAGCAGGGAACAGACTGAGAACAGAACCCAGCCAGGCAGCCCTCTCAGCCTAAGATCAGGCCCAAGAGAGAGGACTGGGCCACACACACAACCCTACCTGCTGGTGGCTGCAGGGGGCCCATGGTCAGGGGTGGAAAAGATGCGGTACAGGTAATCATTCAGTAGTTTCTCCTGCACAATGCCTGGGTCATAGATCAGAAGAGAGAAAACAGGCAGGTGTCAGAAGAGCTCTTGGTCCCTACTGCTCCCACAGACAGCTAGTCTTTGGCTAGTTAGAGAAGTCAGAAGAGTAACCACCCTGGCTTTGCGGCTCACTGTAGATGCTGGTGAAGAACTGGTCACAGGAACACGGGGGTATTGAAATGCCCAGGTTTTGTTGGACCTGGGCCCTTGCTGAATTTGTCTCTTCTTTCTCTTTCCCCCAATACAAAGAGCATCCTCCCTGCCAGCCCTTACCTGTGACCCTGGACTTCTCAGTGTCTGAGGTCAGCCTATAGCTCTTTCGGGAGAAAGACACGCCAGCCCCCTTGGATGCCATCTTTCATCACTCATGGGCAGCCAGTGGTCCTGGAGGCAGAGCCAGATGCAGTGTGTCTACTCCAGGCTAGTCAAAGGTCCACACAGATCTCAGTCCTGCAATGGTAGAAAAGCTTGGGAGCAGGTGAGACTGAATCACACACATTCACACAAATACTATCCTAGGGCAGGGGTGAGCACTGGCTCCCAGATCCTCACAGGAACATTAGATGGGATCTAGGCTGATGCCAAGATATACTGTGTCTCACACTGCCTCAGTGCGCATGAAAGATCTAGCAGAGACCAGGTGCAAAGTATATTTGTTGGACCATAACTAAATGCCTGGAGTAATGAGATAACATGTCCAAAGTGAGGTGGCCTAGAGTAAAAAGGCCTTACATTCACCTTAGTCCAGCTCATATTCATAAAACAAGACCCTATACCATATTCCCTCCAGCACAGACCAGTCTGGCTACCTGCAGCCACAGGTCCTTCTTACTCCCAAGAAAGTAAGAGGCAAGAGATGTCTTCTTTTTCGCCTGACTTTCCTCTCTTTTCTTATCTACAGTCTCATTAGCTTTCTTGTACACACACATACACACACACACACTCCCTTCTACCCTATGCAATCACTACTCTAGCCAAGATCACTCCATGGTTTTCCTGCCACTGTGTATCTTTCATGTAGCTGCAGCTGCTCCAGAAACTGCACTAAGTCCCTAGTGCTGGCCTCACTAGAGGTGTGCTGCAGGATGAAAGGGTGGTTACATTTACAAAGTTAAAACTGAAGTCTTCAGTTTCACAAATTCAGTGACCAGACATTGCTAAACTGCAAGGCACAGGTGTGCCAGTGTGCCATCACCGCTGGCCCAGAAAGTTGTATTAGCCCCTGTACAGAGCTTGGCCTTTAGCCATTGCCTGAGCCAGCATTTCTTTTCTGCAACCAACTCTTACCGCACCTCAAACAGGCCCTCAGCTCCCGCCACAAACCCTTCATTGCCTGCATCACGCCAGGCTCAAGAAGGTGTACGGAGACCCTCGGTGAACAGCCACAACGGTTTCCCTTATATAGGAACAGTTGCAGGGTTTATTGGACACAGTTATTAAGAACTGGAAGCCAGCCTTCCAAACACCCATCTAGGGTGTCAGGTGTAGAGAGGATTTAGAGGCGGAACCTGCGCTTGCCCCCGGGGCTCCCGTGCCACTCCATTATGATCCAGCCTTCCCAAGGGATCCAGACACGGAACTGAGCCGACCAGGTCTGAGTGACCAAGGACGCCAAGGGCAGCGCATGCTCCCCTGGGTTGCCCTGCCTGGCACCAAGCTATGGAGGACCTGTCAGGCCAGCTCCCACCGGGAGTCCTATACTGCAGGCCGCGGCACCCCCAGTGGCAAGCGCTGTCACACTGGATCAGCCCCGGGCCTCATGGGGAGCTACCGGACCCGTCCGGCTCACAGCCAGGCGGCCTCGCACTCACCCCCAGCCTCAGCCTCCACGACCGGCTCACAACATCCGCCCAGCTTTTCGGCTACGGCACCCGTCCAGGGCCAAACCGCGTGCCCGCTCGCGCGCCGCTGCTCCAGCCGCGCACGCGCATATGCACAGACCTCAACAGGCCCTTGCTGGCAGAAAACCCTTCCCCAACTCCCACCGAGGCATTCGCCGTTTCTGATCTCCACCTTTCCTAGCCCTCCCGTAGCAGAGGAAATGTGTTCTGATATGCTCTAACTGGTCCCTAGGTCACCTGTCTCAGCACCTACCTTGCTTGGAGGCCTGACCCACATGCTGTCTAGGATACTTAAAAAGCCACTTCTGTCAGCACACTGGCAACCTGTCACACCAGCACACGCCCCCTCCCTGCACCAAATCCAATGAGAGAGCATTTGCTCACCTTACCTGAAATGACACTTCTACTAGGCGGTGGATGTTCCTAGGATCTGCTGCTAGGGGTGTGGGCTGATCAGCCCACAGCTGGGACTCAACTGATAAGGGAGTTTGAAAGGGGAGGCAACATTAGGGGAAATTATGTTCCTCACTTTACAGGGAGAAACCGAGGCCCCGAAAAGTATTCTGCAGGGTCTGGAGAATCTTGGCAGCTCCTGCTAGCAGTGTCTGTGAGCATAGAGGTGTCAGTGGTGACAGATGGCGCAGCTGTGCCTTGTAGTCTAGTAAACCACTGTAGTCCCCGAACTTTTGAAATGCAGCTACTGTCATTGAAAATGTCAGTTTTGAACTCTGTAAACTCAAATCAGCCATATGGCTGACGACTGTGCTGTGCAGCACACACACCTCTCTAGTGAGACTGGCTCTGGGGACTTAGTGCACTTTCTGGAGCAGCTGCAACATACTAGCTGATGGACAGGCAGCAGCAGCAAGACCACTGGGGTGCTCCTGGCTGTGGTGGTGACTGCATAGGATGGGGGGCTCTTCCCAGGGATGCCTAATGCGTCCCCTACTACTAGACAAAGAGGCCTCTCAGAGAGCTCGCTGCATTCAAAAGGCCCTTACACTTGATTCAAGGGCCTGAAGCTTGACCCCACCTAGCAACTGTCACCTGGTGTCAGTCAAGCCTAAGCAGGTTCAGAGAGGGGGTGTGGAACCAGAACCACCCAATCCTGTAGGGACACATTTCACAATTTCCGGGATGGGGCCGTGGTGGGTCACAGTGCAGCCTCCAGCTATGAGTATGGGGTGGTTCCCACTCTTGCTGCTTCTGACACAGGGTCCGAGGGCTCTTGGTGAGTGTCACCCACCCTGATCCCAGTTTGTTTTTTTGGGGAGTTCACCCCAGGCCTCTATGACTATTCTCATCAAGAGTTTACTTTTCTGCGGGGCAGGGATCAGTGACCTTGGCCTGCTGAGCAGCACTGAGAAGGCTGAGAAACTCAAACACACTGTCTGATCAGGCCTACATTAGAACGCATGCTGTAGCACTGAGGCCGTCTTGGGACCACGATGCTAACAGACAGAAGGCATGGCTCCTAAGCCTAACCTATCACTATAGCTTAACATCAGCCTCTATACTGGGGAAAGCCCAGACTTGGGAGTCAGGTTGCTGAAGATGCACTTGCCTAGATAGTGCCTTAGCTCTGCATCCAAGCGTTCTCATTTGAGGAATGAGATGGGGCAAGTGTCAGAGGGCAAACACCATCACCCAAATTCTCATGGAGTGAATGTATTAGATCTGAGCCCCATGCCAGGCCTAACAGACTAGTGATAAAATTACTGTGTCTGGGCCTGTCTCCCCAACTCAATGGATATGGGGGAATTAGGTTGGCCCTTGAAAATACACACAAGGCCCATACCAAAAACCTTGTATTCGAGTCCCTAAATCAACAAAACAAGGGGTGTGTTACAATCCGTGTCCGATTGTGCCAGTCATTTTTCTGAGCTACCCCACAGGGCAGCGCTCACCATTGAATGACTTCCAGTTGCTCCGGGGCACAGAGCTAAAGAACCTCCTACACACGGTGGTACCAGGACCATGGCAGGAGGACGTGGCAGATGCTGAGGAGTGTGCAAGGCGCTGTGGGCTCCTTCTGGACTGTCGGTGAGTGACTAAGCAGCCTAGATGTGGAGGAGAGTCTGAGGATCTGGGTTGTCAGTTAACCTTGTGTCTGCTCCCCAGAGCCTTTCACTACAACATGAGTAACCATGGGTGCCAACTGCTGCCATGGACTCAGTACTCGCCCCACACACAGCTACACCATTCGAGTCTGTGTGATCTTTTTCAGAAGAAAGGTAAGTGGGAGTGAGGGGAACAATGAATAAGAAGGGGCAGAAAGCCTCAGCCCTGAGGATCTCCCTGCTCTTGCTTTCAGACTATGTCCGAACCTGCATTATGAACAACGGGGTCAGCTACCGGGGCACTGTGGCCAGGACAGCTGATGGCCTGCCCTGCCAAGCCTGGGGCCGCAGGTTCCCCAATGACCACAAGTGAGACAGACACATTGCCACTAGACCTGAAGCAGAATTCTCCCAGCATGCAATGTAGTGAAGTTCTCTCCCTACAGGTATACACCCACACCAAAGAATGGCCTGGAAGAGAACTTCTGTCGAAACCCTGATAGGGACTCCAGAGGTCCCTGGTGCTACACAACAAACCCTAGTGTGCGTTTCCAGAGCTGCGGCATCAAGTCCTGCAGGGAAGGTAAGCAGCTGGGGTCAAGACTAGGGACGGAGGGACAGGTCTGTCCCACCCAGAAACACAATGGCGCTCTGTATCTAGCTGTTTGCGTTTGGTGCAATGGTGAGGATTACCGTGGCCAGGTAGACATTACAGAGTCAGGACGAGAGTGTCAACGCTGGGATCTGCAGCACCCTCATGCACACCCTTTCCAGCCTGACAAGTATGTCCACAGACTCCTTATGCTGAGGATGGGACTCAGCCCTACTCCCGAGGAGCCTGAGTCACAGTCTTGTTACTACCCCCAGGTTCCTGGACAAAGCTCTGAATGACAACTATTGCCGCAATCCGGATGGATCTGAGAGGCCTTGGTGCTACACCACAGACCCGAATATCAAACGAGAATTCTGCGACCTTCCTACCTGCGGTAGGCTACAGGGACAGGGCCTGGGAAGGAGCCTGGCAAAAACTGGCAGGTGGGGCTCAACGGGGGGAGGTACTATCGAAGTTAGACGAGTCTAAATTGCAAAGACACCCTGGACAGGCAAGCACAGCTCCAATTTCAGCTTTCGGGCAGGGCCCAGCCTGCCACTGACCATCAAAGGAGCCAAGACACACCCGCACAAGGGCAAGACTTTTAACTGCTTTCGCGGGAAAGGAGAAGACTATCGAGGCACAGCCAACACCACCTCTGCAGGTGTGCCCTGCCAGCGGTGGGATGCACAGAGCCCACACCAGCACCGCTTTGTGCCGGAGAAATATGCTTGCAAGTGAGGTGACAGGCGGGCGGAGCGCCGGGGGTGGGAGTTTATGAGAAGGTGTGACCTGGGGGCGGAGTCAACCGGTTTTAGCTTGCTGCGGGTTAGGTGGGACTCCATCTACCATAAGTGCTCACTCAGGGACCTTCGGGAGAATTTCTGCCGGAATCCTGATGGCTCTGAGGCACCTTGGTGCTTCACATCTCGACCTGGTTTGCGAGTGGCCTTCTGCTACCAGATCCCACGCTGTTCAGAGGAAGTGGTGCCTGAGGGTGAGGCTGGAGCAGGAGGTGCAGACAGATCCAGGGCAGGAATCAGGAACCTAGCCTGGGCTGACAGCCGCCTTTTCCTGCCCACCACAGGCTGCTACCACGGCTCAGGGGAGCAGTATCGGGGATCGGTAGGCAAGACCCGCAAGGGTGTTCCGTGTCAGCATTGGTCTGCCGAGACACCACACAAACCACAGTGAGTGGCGCCCACAACCCACACTGAACCCTTACTCCAGGGCAAAATGCCTTGGCTTCTTAAGTGCGAGTCTGAAGAGTATTTGACTGGCATGACATGGGACGCCCTAGATTCACACCCACCTCAGCACCTCAAGCTGGACTGGAGGCTAACTTCTGCCGGAACCCAGATGGGGATAGCCATGGGCCCTGGTGTTATACCTCAGATCCAGCCACCCTGTTTGACTACTGTGCCCTAAACCGCTGTGGTGAGTGCTGAAGACTCTTCCCTTTGGCTGGGCTTCACCTCCAAAGACTGGCTTCCTTAACCTAATGAACTTGGTCTTCTAGATAACGATCAGCCACCATCCATCCTGGACCCCCCAGGTACAGGCATGGGCCAGTTGTGGGTTCAGCTTCTTTGACCGACCCTCACTGATGATTTCATCCTGTCCCATCCTCCAGACCAGGTGCAGTTTGAGAAGTGTGGCAAGAGGGTGGAGAAGCGCAACAGACTCCGTGTGGTGGGGGGCCAGCCTGGGAGCTCGCCGTGGACCGTCAGCTTGCGGAACCGGTGAGGTTCAAGGGCTTATCTCAGGAAAGGCGCTGAGGCTGCCACCTCTGGTCGTCTGAGGAGAGGATGGATACCTGGCCCTGCACCAAGGTCCTTGCCAAAACAGTAGGTCCAGCATGTGTCCCAGGACTCACAGCTGCTTCTCCTAATCTTCTCTAGACAAGGAGAGCATTTCTGCGGGGGGTCCCTAGTGAAGGAGCAGTGGGTACTGACTGCCCGGCAATGCGTCTGGTCATGGTGAGCCTCCCTTGGGTTTTGTGACCGGGTCTCCCAGCTTACCTTCATCCTGCTCTCCCTGCCATTGTCCCACCACCCTAGCCGCTTTCCCTAGAAAAGCCAAGCAAAACAAACTGGGGCAGCTGACTAGGAGTCAAGAATGGTTTAGCAGAGTCTCTTTCTCCCAGCAATGAACATCTCACAGGATATGAGGTATGGTTGGGTACACTCAACCAGAACCCACAACCAGGAGAGGCAAATCTGCAGAGGGTCTCGGTGGCCAAGACAGTGTGTGGACCTGCAGGCTCACAGCTTGTTCTGCTCAAGTTGGAGAGGTATTTGGAGAAGTGGAGAGTGTGTGTTTGTGTGTGGGGGGAAGGGGGGCTGGACCTCTGGTCATAGGTCCTGAATACTCCCACTCCTGCTAAAGACCTGTGACCCTGAACCATCATGTGGCCCGGATTTGCCTGCCTCCTGAGCAGTATGTGGTACCTCCAGGGACCAAGTGTGAGATTGCAGGCTGGGGTGAATCCAAAGGTAAGAGCATAGTGCATAGTGCATAGATTGTTCAGGATGGTGGCCCAGCTAAGGGATCCTTCCCTTACCATTCTCCTCACTCCAGGTACAAGCAATAACACAGTCCTTCATGTGGCCTCGATGAAGGTCATCTCCAACCAGGAATGTAATGTGAAGCACCGAGGACATGTACAAGAGAGTGAGATATGCACTGAGGGATTGCTGGTCCCTACGGGGGCTTGTGAGGTCAGTGGTAGAGCTCCTGTGCCAGTCTGAGAAGGTTTGGGAGCTGGGATTTTACTATTTGATTACCAGTTCTCCTGCCTGACAGGGTGACTACGGGGGACCACTTGCCTGCTATACCCATGATTGCTGGGTCCTGGAAGGACTTATAATTCCGAACAGAGTATGTGCACGGCCCCGATGGCCAGCTATCTTCACACGTGTGTCTGTGTTTGTGGACTGGATTAACAAGGTCATGCAGCTGGAGTAGGCCTGGTTTTGACCTCTTAGGAATGACAAAACTTCTCAAATATAAAGCAATCTTTTTCTCTGTCTGTACAGAGTGCTTCTTAGTCTCTGTTTCTAGGGAATGAGCTGGGGGCTCCTCGTAGGAGGCTTGGTGGTTTAAGACCAGCATACACCTGATCAAGTATTCTGATCCCGGAAGTTCAGATGTGTGTACTGTGGATGGGCAGGATGTCATCATCTTCCAGATACACTGTAGATAGTGCAGAGCATTTTCCAACAGATGGGACTGTAGCAGAACGAGCTATATTGGTCTGCAACAGTCCCAGTTGGCCAGGACAGATGGGGTAGAGTCTCTCATGGCTCCTCTCTGACAGATGACAGAGATGAACCCACTGTGGATATCAAACCCAAGGCCAAGAGTTTCTGAACCCCAGGGTGGGGTTGGGGATGGCTTGGTACAAAGTACCAGCACAAACCAGGCTCTGTGTCCTCATTTATTATGACTATATAGTCCAGATTCCTCTGCCCACTCACTCATTCAGAGTCCAGAGCCCAGGAAGCCTCTTGGCTGTTCTGCCAGATCCTGGAGCGTACCAAGAGCAAAGTGCAAGACAGACTGGCCAGTTCACGTCGAATGGTAGGGCTTCAGCTGCCCAAGTGTGTGTGCAGCCAAAGCACAGCATTCATGAAGCTGTCTGACTCCACCTCCACCTCTGATAGCGCATGGGTACTTTTGGGATAGAGCAGGAGCCTGTGTGAGCAGCAACACATGAGCTTGGAGGGTCCTGTCCTGCTTACCTGTCACTAGCTGCCAGGACTGTCCTCTGACACTCACCGAACAGGCACATTCCTGGCCTTAAGGGCACGGTAATACTCCATGCCCTGCTTGAAGGGTACACGCCGGTCCTCCTGGCCCAGCATCAGTAACACTGGTGTCTTTACCTAGGTGTAGGGAGCAGGGAGCTGTAATGATCTGAGCTCTGGATTCTGTCTGGGTGGGTGGAACACACACAAGGACACCTGGGTACCTGAGGGATATACTTGATGGGTGATTTATCCAGCATCTCTTTCCACATATTCATGTCTGGTAGGCAGTCATTGCTGTAACTGAAGCCAGTCTCCACCACACACCTATAAAAGACCAAGTTGATGCAGACTGCAGGATCTCTATGGGAATTTGGGGTGGAAGGAAAGCAGAGACCTTTGATGCACACTCACCAATCAGGAATGTCAGTGGAGCCCATCATGGAGGCAATGTTGATCACAGGGTTCCGAGCTATACAGGCACTATAGGTCTCTGGGTATTGACCAATCAGGTGGCAGGAGAGGAAACCACCATGGGAACCACCCATAAGGGCCACACGGTTTGCATCAAAGTGTTCTTCTTGGAGCACCTGCTCCACTGCAAACTAAAGGGTGGGCAGAGCACACTGCAGCAACTGACATCCACATAAATCCACCCTCCATGTCCAGGAGCCCCAGCACCCTGCTACCTGAACATCCTTCACGTCCTGATGTCCCACATTGCCTGGGAGAGAAAGGATGCTGTCTTGGCCAAAGCCAGTGGAGCCACGATAGTTCACTGAAGTGGGAAACAAGATAGCTTTCTCAGCCCCCTGCACCCCAATTCATGTATCTATGAAGTAGGCCCTAGGACCAGCTGCCTCACAGGCTGTCAAGGAGAAGGAGTCAAGAGGTATGAATGAGATAGCTACCCAGAGTCCACAGCATCCATATGGAAGCCTCAAGTTAATCCACATGACTATGGAGCCAGAGGCTGGGCAATTCCTAGTGATGGTTTCTTTCTTTCCTTTTCTGAGACAGGGTTTCTCTGTGTAGCCCTGGCCATCCTGGAACTCTCTCTCTATAGACCAAGCTGGCCTCAAACTCACAGAGCTCTGCCTGCCTCTGCCTCTCGAGTACCGGGGTGTGCGCCACCACTGCCCAGTCCTGGTAGTGGTTTCTAAGGAAAAGCTATAGAAAAGGCTAACTACTAGAGTGACTACCCAGTCATGAGGTGTAGGCCTCACTGAACCCTAGCAAAAGTGCAGGCCTTTTCTTACCCAGTAGCACTGCAAAGCCCATCTTGCAAAGCATGGCTGGGAACAGCATCCAGGCAGTGACAAAGGATGAATGGGGTCCGCCTGCAGACAGGAACAAGAGGATGAATGGGCCAGCTCGGACGGCTGGGAGGACGGCAAGGGCTCTTGATAGACACCTACCGTGGGGCATGACTACCATGGGCACCTGGGACTTATCTGGAGGGTTGCTGGGCTGCAAAAGGATTGCTTCAAAGTCAAGGTCAGCTGCAAGGTGAAGACAGTAATCAGCAAGACCAGTACTATTTCACAAGAGCTTCCCCAACCAAGGCCCCTTCTGAAATCAAGGCATAAGTCTGCCCAAGAGAAACAGGGCTACCCAAGGTAGCTCACACCACGACACATGAACCGCCCCCAGGTGGCTCACACCACGACACATGGACCCCCTAAGGCGTGTGTTCTGTCTAGTCAGAGAGCCTGAGGTCTAAAGACTGTTCATGTTCACATAAGCCTTGTGTGCAGCCTGTTTCCCTTAGGCCTTAGTTTTATCACCACAGAGGATATGCTCTGGCAGAACCCAGTGCTGATTACCACAGCAGATACTCAGATCTCTGAATGTTACTCCATATGCCATAAGAACAGAAAAAAATTTGGAGAAAATTCTAGAAACCCTGAAACGTGAGCTTAGAAGGGTCAGCACACATGCTGTGTGCCAGAAATCTGGAGAAAGTGTTTATCTGCCGTAGTCCCAGCTCACCATATTGCACATTCTCTTGGTCTGGAGGTGGATGTAATACACGGATGCCCCAGTGGATGTCAGGAATGGGTTCAGCCTCCTCCAGGGACACCCATGACACGGACTGCTCCTTCCCAGCAGGAGGCAGGAACCCAACTTTCTGCAAAGGGGAAGGAAAACATCACAGGTGGCCAGCTCTCAGGACCCATTTCTAAAGGGTCCTGACAGCTAGATTCTTGTGCATGGTATATGCCAATATGTATCTACATATGAACTACTCCCTACCACAACCAAGCACAACCACAACCACAAGAAGTTCTTGGCTTCTAGGTTCTTCTGTCTCACTGTACTCTAATATCACAGGATGGGGCATATCTGCAGGCATGTTGTTCAGGACAGTGCAAATGCTAGCTCCTTGTTCCTATTCGTGAGTGCCATGCCCAGTGAACCATAGGACTAGGCTGAATCTAAGTTTTTGCCCTTCTATATGCTGACCAGCCATGGTCAGCCTTTGGGCTCAGTTTTATAGCCTAGAAGATTGTAACGCCTGTCCTAGGACTCACCAATACTCACCAGGCTCGGAGGAAGGCTGGGTGTGGAGAACTGGGCCACCATAAGGTCTTGGTCAATTGTAAGCAGTTTCCAGCTTCCACCTGAGCCCCCTAGAGGAAGCAGATGACAGCATGCCTGGTGGGAGCTGCCACTTTTGTACTTTCAACCTGAGATATACCTCTTATGAGCACCCAACTAACTTCACATGCCCTGGGCAAGCCTCTGTTCAATCCCTGTTTATCTGACAAACACTATCTGTGCTCAGGAATTGCCAGACCTACGGACACAGAAAGCTGCCAAGGTACTCTATTTACTCTAATAACTGCAGTGTAAAAAGGATGCCAACCTAGCCCAAAAAACATGGTCAGGGAAAGGAGACAGGATAGTGGGGTCTAAGGTTTATTTATTCACTTATTTACTTATGTGCATTAAACATTATATACGCTAGACAAACACCCTAGCAATGGCTATGTCCCAACCCAGAGATACAGAATTGGAACAAAACGTTGGCATCTGTGTTGGTTTGAATGAAAATGGCCCCCACAGGTTCAGAAGGGGTGGCACTATTAAGAGATGTGTCACTGGGGTGGGCTTTGGGGCCCAGTGGCTCTCTTCCTGCTGCCTGCCATCCAGATGTAGAACTCTGGGCTCCTTCTCCAGCACCATGTCTGCCTGCGTGCTGCCATGCTTTCTGACATGATGAGAATGTACTGAACCTCTAAACTGTACGCCAGCTTCAATTACATATTTTCCTTAAGAGTTGCTGTGGTTATGGTATCTCCTCACAGCATCCTTCTGGAGGAGTGTGGAGTCAGGGCAGATGGAGGATTCTAAGGCCATTTCAGAGGCAGACAATAGGCTTAGTGTGGGAAAGCTAGGGAGTCAGTCCAGCAAGGGCTTCTCCAAGGTATGAAGGAGATGGGTGACTGACAGGTTGGCAAGAAAAGTCTGCAGACTTTAAGGTAGGGCTGGGGCTCTGGAGCCAGGGCATAGGCAAGTGCCAAGGGCCACAGAGCAAAGGGGACATGTGGAGCCCAAAGCCCAAGGCTGTGGGACACTCAATGTTAGAATGACTGAGAGGGGCTGGAGTATTAAGAGCATTGGCTGCTCTTCCAGAGGACCTGAGTTCAAGCCCCAGCACCCACATGGCAGCTCACAACTGTCTGTAACTCTGGGATCTGACACCCTCACAGAGTCATACATGCAGCAAAACACCAATGCAAAAAAAAAAACAAAAACAAAAACAAAAACAAAAAACAAAAGGACAGCATAACACTGCTGCCCCATGTCAAGCTTTAGCTCCATTCCTAATCTGGCTGCCTACCCCACCGCCTCGCCATCACACCCACTGCAGAAGTCCTACTCACCAGCTGTCAGGGAGGTAATACTGCCCGTCTGGGTGTCCACAGCAAACAGGTCCTTAAGCAGAGGGGAGACCACCATATAGCACCACATGCAAGAGTTCTATGGCTCCTATCACTATTTCCTTTCTACTGCCTTAGGGATACTTTGGCCTATGGTGATGGCTAGTTTGTGAATCAGGGAGCAGTCTGGATCCATAGTCCAATCTCAGTTCCTTCATAACTTATTGGATATTCACAGGCAAAGTGCAAAAACATCACTGAGCCCCACTTGAGGATGTGAGAACAAATGGCATCACGGCCATGGGTACCTTCACTCACCCTTCAAGAAGAACTCACAGAGTCTCCATCAACTGGCCTTACAGTGTTTAGGGACCCATCTCAAGAGACACCCAGGTTTTCTAGCTAGAACACAGGCCTAGAGCTGTGCTGTGGGTACCATGACATCTGGTCAGATCAAGAAAAAGCAAGTCCAGCAGAAGGCTGAAGGGCCTGAGGGGCCAGTAAGACTCTGAGGGCGGTGCACACACCCACCCTGCCCCAGGTCCGAGGCTCCTTGGCGACAATCCTGGGGCAAATGCTGATGTTCCCCTTCAACACAATCAGGGGCTCTTACCTGCCGGCTTCGCTGTGCTGAGTCAAAGACCACTCTCCGGCTGTCAGCTGACCAGCATCCCAGAGGCAGAAGACTGCAGTAGATCCCAGAGAAGTTCTCTGCAAAGATAGAAAGGCTTGGGCTGCATCTAAGACTGGAGGTTTGGGGCATTGAGACTGTGACATTGGGGTTTTCACCCAAGACCCCTGAGTTCAGTGTTCCATACATGAGGGTACCTTTACAATGAGGAGTGTACTGATTAGGAGGGGGACGGGGAAGGGGGACAGACTGAAGACCTGAAGAGAAAGAGCTGATGAGCCTCTGAGGCAAACATGGATGTTTTCCTATGAGTTGTTCCCTTTGGGGCTCTGGCAACACAAAGTGCCTTAATATTAAGATGATGTATTTGTCCCCTAGAGTGGAATGCAGCTCCTAAATAAGCCCTGTCCTTCACTATAATCATGTTCAGAAGGTGGAGCAAATGAAGGAACAGAAGCCCATCGAGGCCAGAGCACTATGCAGGGAGAAACAGCTAATGGGTAGAGCTGAGATTCAGACTAGGTCCCAATTATTGTGTCCTTGCAAACTAAAGAAGACATGCCCTAAAGATGCCATACATGCTAGCCATGTGCTCTACCACTGGGCTATATTCCTGCAACTTTGTCCACTGGACCTGCCCACCAGACTCTTGGAACTTTCTGGGTGGCTTGAGAAAACAAGACTTTCATCCCCATATCCTTGGGATAGCCTAGGATTGTGAGCAGAGCTGATGTTGAACCTCTTAGCCAAGAGCCACCTTCCCAGAGGAGCAGCTGACTCAGCCAAGACAAAGGCTGCTGGGGTGGGGCGGAATACAGAGCAACACAGAAAACCCTCAGGTCCAGCTCCTCAGCATAACATTCCAAACTAGTATACTTTCTGAGACTCATCCCAAGCCAACCTGGGCTGCTAGGATCGCAGTTGAGGTCTAGCTAACAACTTCCTATTAGACTATTACCCATAGTAGTGGCTTCTATCCCTGTGGGGGAGCAGGGCACAGGGCTGGACTAGCAACGAGGAGGAACAAGAACAGAACTATGCGATTACTGATTTCCTTGCCAGGCAGCCCTCACCTCCCAGCTGCCGAGGTACAATGTCCACCACCACTGAAGTGACCTTAGTGTACCAGTCATACTGCAAGAGAACACAATAGTCAAACCCATCAGAGAATGGATCTCAGGGCACAGAGCTCTGCATCTATCCCCTTCAATGGCAACTCTGGATAGCCTTGGGAAGAGGTGAGAATGGACCAGATACCCACAAAGGTCTCAGACAGGCATGTCCCTTGGGCTTCTACCAGACACCCAGAGCTCTCCTTGGCAGGGCTGGGTCTGTGTAACTCCTCACTATATCCCACTTCCTTGTACAGCTTGGTTACTTGTGGATAGGAACTAAGAGACAAGCATCTCTGTAGCTGGAGGATGCTCTTGAGGTGGTGAGCCCCCAGAGGACTCAGGCCTCCAGGTCCTACCTTGAAAGGTCAGGTCACTAATACAGTGAGGACAGGAGAGGACCCCAAGGGGGAGATGATGCTGGCCCTTTAGCTCTCATCCCCCAGCAAGGAGCTAACCATCCTTCTAGCCCATCCAGCTCCAGCTCACCAGGCAGAGCTGGCTACACTGGTGATGAGGGACTAGAGACGGATACTGCAGGTAGACGATGCGACACTGGTCTGGGCTCAGCCGAGGAGAACAAACAGCCAGGGAATCATCCGAGAGTAGTTCTAGGCCACACAAAAATATGAGTATCACATAGACAGGGAAAGGCTAATGTGTGTCAGGAAAGCATATGTGGGTACCAGTCACTTACCACACTTTCCCCCACTCAGGTCCACATAATACAGGGCTGATCTGGAATGGTCAGAAAGACACTCAGCTCCACAGTCAGAAGGACCGTAGGGCCCTCTGCCCCACCCGACTTCCTCACCTTCGATTGGTGCAGAAGCGTATACCTAGCCGGAAGGGCTCATGACACCACCCCACAAACACAACACCTGTGTCTCCAGGGGCCCAGAAAGCCTGCAAATAAGACCACAAAGGAGGTATAAGCAAGGGGCACTTGCTCAAGCAGGGAACCCCAACTACAGGAGCACAGGCCGAGCTGCTGCTGACCTGTCCGGGAGATACGTTTTCAGGGACGCCCTCAAGCACTGAGATGTTGCCACTCTCAATGTCCAGCACGCAGAGCACAGGGATGCTTTTCGAAACCATGGTTTCTCCCCAGTCTTCGTAAAATACAAACTGGTCCCCCTGAGAACAGAGGACACTAGATGCCCAGAGTGTCTACAGAACCCTGCCCTGCCTCCTAGAAGCCAGTGCCTCCCCAAGTCCACTAGGTGCAGTAGTACAGGGAGTACACTGAGTTGCAGGGCAGCCCAGCAGGGTCTTCATAGCCTGGCCACACTACAAGCACCTTGATGGCCTGTTCTGGCTTCTTGGGCCTGACCATCTCATCATCGCTGGCACTGACGTCCAAGGCTTTGGTTAGAAAGAAGGACTCAGCCTTGGGGCGCTTCTTCTCCGCCACATACAACAAGTGTGTCTCTGAGTCTGACCAGGAAAGGCAGCCAAAGCAATCTGGATGCAGGAAGGGATGATTAGGGGGAGCCCAAAGCTATGGGTTCTCCAGCTTCCCACCCTGCCGGCTTACCAGCCAGGTGCCTCACCATCCTCATAAACAGGCCCATGTTTCTCCAGTGCTGAGAGGTTGAAGCTCTTGAGCTTTCGATTCTTTTCCCAGACCTGAGGACATCTGGACATCAGGCTGTCTGCCCCAACACAGACAGAGCCTTAGCTGAGGGACTGAGTTAACCTATGGCCTGCCACCTCATCTCTTGCAGACTCACCTCCAGGAACTGTTTTTCCTCCCCTGGGCCTGTGCCCCCAGCCTTTCGAAGTACAGCTTTCATGGTGCCCGAAGGAGACTCTCTGCTCAGCAGCCTGAGTGCGGGGTTGCAGGTCAGAATTATGCCAAACCTCAAAACAGCCCTGTGCTGCTCCTTTACTGGTCACAATTTCTTGGGTGAGACTCTTCTCTCCTTCCTTTCTTTGTAAGTGTGGTGTTGCAAGCTCAGAGGAGACAGCAAAGGATACTTCTCCCAGCTAACTCCTAGGTAAGACCCTGGAGATTCGGATCCCCTACCGGCCCAAAAAGCACTTCCCGTCTCTCAAGCTAGCTGACCTTGACTCTTTCCAGGTTACCAGGGACCTAGGACCTAGCATAAAAGAAGCTGCTAGTACTTATCAGACCATGTAACCAGAATCCAAAGAAGCTCTGAACGAGCAGGGACCTGGTTCTTCTTTGCTCCCTGAAGCTATCCTTTCCAAAGTTGTCACTGAAAGGGACATGTAAAGAGCTCTATGCCCTAAGGATGCAAGGTGGGCATTTATCAAAGGTTGGCATGGCAGGTAGTTGTGGTCTTGTCTGCAGACCCCTCTCACACTTACTCCCCCCGGGTCTCCACACTGTTGCCTGCAGGCCCGGCAAACACCACCGAGTCTCCATCATGGAACACTAGGTACTGGCGGCAGAATCGGATGTTCTCCATTCGCTCCAAGTCCCTCTGAGTCCATTCTGCAAGGGAGGCATGAGGGTGCTCAACTTGTCTGGGCCAGTTTGGGTCACCGCCCACCAATCAAAGCCTACCTTTCCCAATCAGCATCCAGGCAACCTGAGTAAAGCCTGGGCAACACTTCACTTGACATAACCTATGCCTGGGCTTCCAGAGCCTGAGCTGACAGCCACCTGTTGAGACCTCCACTGCAGATCGACCGTGGAATTTTAAGGGCAGCATAGTATGTGTTCGGGCTGGAGAGCCAGCCCGCTGCAAGGTCCACACCTTGCAGCCAAGTCTGAATGTTACTCCCACACTTTCAACTCGTTCACGGGCATTACCAATCAGTAAGGCCAGTGCAGCCCCCCCAAACACCCCGGTATTCGTGTGTCCCGTCAAGCAGTGAGCCCTCCACATTCCCCACCTCGCCGTCTGGGTGCACTGCCCGTCGCCACCCAGTTCCCTCGGTCTACACACCAGTGTGCACCGTCCGATAGAGGCCCCCATACTGCGTGGTGACCTCCGGGCCCAGGCAGGCGGCGCTCAGCGTAGGCTGGCGGCTAAGGCCCCGGTACAGCGCTGCCGCCTCCTGGGGCTCACTCAGCAGCACCTGCGCAGGGGACACACCAGGGTCAGCCTCAGCCCGGGCTACGGAGGCCACGGGGGCCGCGGGCCGAGCCCTCACCTGACGCTCCATAGTCTTTCCTTTCAGTAGCAGCTAGGGCCCGGAAGTGAGGCTTAGGGGGCGGGGCCTAGGGCGCCCCCAGTTTCCGCTGTGCCCGGAGGCGACCTGGGACCGGCAGGGCCCTGTATTAGCTTGGGCCAGTCGGCGGGGGGCGGGGCCTACGGAGGAGCCACAGGGATGGGTGGGGCGGTAACCTAGGCACATGGGAGGCGGGATCTGCGAGCCGAGTCCTGGGCTTTTATAGAAGGGAAGCAGTGGGTATCTGAGAAGCGAGGGCGGAGGTCGTAGCAGCGGGATACAGGTGCTGGTGTGCAGGGATAGGCGAGGTCTGGGAGGAGCGAAGGAAGACCGATAGTGAGCTGAAAGCTGCAAGGTCTGCGAGCAAATCCTAAGCATTCGAAGGGCGGGGCTTCAGAGGCACGTCAATGAGTCCTTAAGGACCAGGAGCCGGAAAGGGTGGGAATCGAACATTGAGACTAGCGGGTAGGTGAAACCCGTAACTTTGTGGGACAGGGCACCCGCAAAGGCTTTTTTTTTTTTTTTTTTTTTTTTTTTTTTTTTTAAACAGCTCTGGTGCTGATTATGAGGCCTCTCCTGGTCTACCGTAAGCCAGACAGATAGGAGGAGAAAACGCAGGTTCCTAGGCGGAGCCCTGGGACGCCGGGCAAAGAAGGGCGATGCTGAACTCTCTGGGTGCTGCGGTGCCTTATCGATGACCAGACTTGCTCTAAAGTTATTATCTATTTGTCCAGCTTTAACCCGCCCTTCCCAATGGCTCATTGCTGCGAATCGTGAGCATACTGGGTCTCAGCCTACCCGAAGAGCTGAGGTTCTGGTACACCTAAGAGCGTGCTGTGGAAGGAAGAGCCTTAAGCAGTCTCCTGCTCCCGTTGACTTAGACAACTGGGGGCAACAGCGGTTGGGCAACAGTAGGTATCACCCTTCCTCCATATAGCTTGAGCCTAGATGGTCTTTCTTCTTTTTTTTTTCATCCTCTTTTTTATTATTATGAATAAAGTCATATTTTTTTATCCATGTATCCCCTTGGGTTGGTCTTTCTTTCTTTTTTAAAAAAGATTTATTTATTATGTATATAGTATACAGAAGAGGGTATCAGATGGTTGTGAGCCATCATATGGATGCTGGGAATTGAACTCAGGACCTCTGGAAGAACAGTCAGTGCTCTTAACCTCTGAGCCACCTCTCCAGCCCCGGGTTGGTCTTTCAAACCAGCTCTGGGTCCCCTTGGATGAGCGTTTTTCTTCTTACCCAAAGCAAAATTAGTATTCTTTTTATTTTATCTGTTTCTTATTTTCTAGCGATGCTTGAATTATAATTTAGTTTCTCTACATAGTCCTGGCCTCGAACTCACTGAAACTCACCTGCCTCTGCCTCCCAAGTGCCGGGATCAAAGGTTGAGCCACCACACTCAGCTTGAATTGTTGACTTTATGAGGAACTAAGGTCTCACAGCCATGAAGAAATTGTGAGGTTGGAACAGGGAAGGCAGATGGAAAGCTTGCTTCGGAGCACCAGGGGGCAGCACGAGCCCCTGAGAATGGCGTTGGACTGACCTTTGCACCTTCGTGGAGGCTCACTTTTAGATGGCTTGCTGTGTGTGTACCCAGCCCCAGCTGTACCTACACTTTTGAAATTGTGCTCCTGTCACTCTTCTTGAACCGTGGAGAATATTGTCACCAATTAGAGTATTTGTTTGTGTGGCTAAGCATTCCCACTTTAGAAGTCATCTCAAAGGCAGTCCGGAGGTTGTTTATATCAAGTCCTTTTATTTTGATACCACAGAAATACCTTGTCACAATACAGGGGAGGGACACTGAGATACCACGAGTTCTCACAGAGTTCACACAGGAGGACGACGGTACACAATTCACAAGATCATGTGGAGGACTCGGGGTCATTGCACTTTAACTGTAAACTTGTTTGTGTGACTTTGTACAGCACTCTTCCTCCTCAGAGAAAGAAGGAGAAAGGGAAGAGAGGGTAGGGAAAGCAGAACCAAGACATGGAAGCCAGAAAAAGAATGTGATGGCCACTACTCTCCAGGGTTCAACACTTGGAGAGGGGCCGCTTTGACCCCAGAGGCTGAATGAGTCTCGTGCACGCACACACAAACACACACACACACACATACACACACACATTCATGTACACGTGCTTACACACACAGTATCTCACGACTTCTATGGCTCTCTGGTGCCACCCGGTGCATATGGTAGCAAGGTGCTGGCACCCAGGGAGACAGAGATGGCATCTCCAAGGAGTTTCAGTTGATTAGATCTGTCCCTCCGACCCTGTTGGAGTCCATGATGACAAATATTTACAGCATGAAGGGGAAGGGCTAATAGAGCAGGACTGTACCTTCAATGGCAAAGGACCTGCCTCGAAAACCCTAAAGGCTCCAGAATACAGGCCAGAATTGCTGGCCCTGCGGTTCTCTAATTGTGGGCCCTGAGACCATTTGTCCTACCCAAGGAATAGGAAGGTAATGGTGAGGAAATGACCACTGTGAGGCCCTGGGCAGGCAGAGGAGGGCATCCTTGACACTGAGAAGGGGAAATGCAGTCGGTCTGGACTCTCCCCAGAGACTTCTTACCCATTTGGAGATGCGCCCATTGCTTCCCGTATCCTACAGAAGCTAATGTTGGTCCCCAAACCTCAGGCTGTCATAGCCCCAGAGTCAACACAAGGGCCAGGATACTCATGACCTAGAAGACATCTTCATAAAGGGGCAAAGATCTTCTCTGTGGATATGGCCAGGGATGTAGTGGCAAGTATCAGAAATGTCAAACTCAGAGTTTGACCAGAAAATTAATACTTTCAAATCCAGTGGGCCTGCCAGAGGTTGCCCTTCCTGCTCTCAACTCCTAGTCCAGTCCTTTGGCTGTGTGTGGAAAGAGTTACTGCCACAATCTCAAGTATCTAAACAATGGCACATTCCCTACAGACCTGGGCCTGTGTGGTCGAGTTCCTTGATGACAGACTTCATTAGCTCTTGCTCACATGGCTCCATATAGCCCATATAGGTCTGATCTCTGAGATGTCCCATAGTATGAAGAAAACCAAATACTAGAAACTTGGGGTCTTAAGTTTGACACAGCTTCAACTGTCCTATCCACAGCTGCCAAAGGGGGAA
Source organism: Sigmodon hispidus (assembly GCA_004025045.1). Lineage (NCBI taxonomy): Eukaryota > Metazoa > Chordata > Mammalia > Rodentia > Cricetidae > Sigmodon > Sigmodon hispidus. Next base: position 178,040 of record PVIH01000178.1, on the reverse strand, counting down.
CAGGATTCCACTCTAAAGGATATGTAGGCCTTGTAAGAAGCATGAGAAATATGGACCCCTGAGAAATGCATGGTACAAGCCAGAGCACTCTGGAGTTAGACCTTGATGGGTCAGGCATTTACTGCCTGCCCTACTTCTGGCTCACAGGGATGCTGAGAAGAGAGGAATACTTAGCTTCAGAGAGGGTAGGCAAGCCCAGGAACAGACACAGCCCCGTCAGCAAAGTTCTGCTTTTGAGACACCTTCTGGGATCAGTTTGAAGCTGTTATGTGAGCGGTTCTGGATTATATTTTCAGCCAAAGAGCCCATAGCCAGCTTTCTGAGCCCTTTGACCCTGGTTCCAGTTCAGATCTCCTGGGTCACAGTCCTTTGAGACTCTTCGTCACAAAGGAGAGACAGAGCAGGTTTAGTCAATATCTGAGGATCCTAGTCAAGAGCACGCCCAGGCTCTGCTTTTGATTTCCACCTCTCCACAGATGTGGCCCAGCTTTGCCTTTGAGCAGTGCCCCACTCCAAAGGGGTAATCAGATTCTTTTGGCTCAGGCCTGGGGTAGGAGGGAATAATGATATGCAAGTAGAAATCCTACAGCAAACCCACAGAATGTTCATACACATGCATCCCATGCAGGCTCCTATCACTGACTATTCTGAGGTTTCTTTTTTATCTGCTATCATTGACAGATAAAAAACCTGCAAGGTGTATGGGAACCTCACTACCTGCTCCGTGGCCTGGCAAACTCCTGGTTCTGGCAGGTCTTTACAGAAGTCCAGGAGAAGTGCTCCTAAAGGGGAGGACTGGAGGCAAAAAGAACCCCAAGCAAGAGGGTTGAATATTTAAAATGAATGAAATCGTGCAAAGAGTCTGCGAGCTGGCATGCTCCACTGCAAGACAGGCGGCGACTCACCCGGCAGCAGCGAGTCCTGCCAAGGTCAAACATGCCACAGACTTAGAATTTACACACGCACGCACGCACGCACGCACACGCCTACGCTCTCGCTTTCTCTGTCTCACACATACACACTCACATACACACAGGAAGTGGGAACAAGGATTGGTTGGGTGGTGATATGAGCAGATCTATCCAGTTTCTCAACTGCATGTTTGCAATTACTCCTTATATGTAACATGGAATTTATTAAATATTAACAGTTGTCTTTGAGGGTTTATATTTCATTGCATAGAACATTAGAGATTAGACTTGTGGCTGTGCCCGAGATGAAGGGAGGCCTGCCTCCAAGGGAGGCTTTGGGGAGGCATGCAGCCCAGTCCACCCCCCCGTAGCCCACCGGGCTCTGAGCCTTTCCCTTGGCTCCTCTGCTCCGAGCACACCCACTGCTGATGGCTTAAGAAGGACTGAAATTGCACAGTAAACAGGTGGGCTGAGGGGCCTCCCTAGACCTCGCCCTGGGTTTGTGCTCTTGGTGGTCTGCTGCCCGCTATTGCTTCTAAATCAACATTTCTCCCTGTGCTGAGCGGGAACAGAGCAGAGAGGAAACCAAACCATCAGGTCACAAGGTGGAGGGGGAAGACAAAAGGGTAAAAGCAAAGAAAAGAAAGGGAGAGAAGGAAAAATAAAACAACAAAAAAAATGTTCATGAGGTATACATGTAAATCAAACTGGAATGATTAAGGCTGTTCTTGAAATCAAAAGAAATCCCCAGGTGTACAGACGAGGAGCCGGCTGGTCGAGACAATGGCGGTGCTGCTGGGATGCTCACAATGGCTGGGGGGATGGCTTTAAGATGATGGCAGGCATGCCTAGCATGCTGCCATCCACGGGCTGGGAGAAGCCTCAGCCGGTGCCCATGCTGCTTTTCGGTACTATGGCCTCTTACTTCAGCGATGAGACAGTGTTAGGTCCTAATGTTTGTAAAGTTCTCCCAAACCCATGCTGGCCATGTGGAGGCCTGCTCCAATGTCACCCAGAGGGCAGGGTGAAGGGGGCAAGGCCTGTGGCCACAGAGGGATCCGGGCCAGCTGGAATGTGAAGGAAACGGAGCCTAGGGCCCCCAGCCCTCAGTCAAAGCCCCTCTCCAAGGCTGTGGAAAAACTTCTGGCATCTTAGAGGGAGGGCAATGTGCACCCAAACTCTGTGTATAACGCATTGGAAGCCTGGCTGGCCATGCCACGGGAGGTGGTGGGAAGAGCAACAGACAGCATTGTTCTGGTGAGGGCTCCTCTCTCCCATGGACGGCTGGCCTGAGGAAGGCAGGGTCTCTGGAAAGACAATGAAAGGTTCCCCAAGCCAATGATCCCACTGGTCCAGCAGATACTTCACCTAGGTAGCTGCTGTCAGAGATCTGCGCTCTGCCGAGGCCTGCCCGCCGTGGCCCACCAGGTGTGAATCTTTGGGCCAAGAGTTTGCCAGATTGTAGATGCTTTGAAAAGAGGAGAGAGGGGGGGAAGAAAGAAAGATTTTTTTAAAAAAAGAATCCTGGGCATAGTTTTCCACCCCGCCCCCATATTGCCCTCCGACATTGCCAGGGTTCTCCGCACCCAGAGGGTTTCCATCCATCAAGGTATGGGGAGATTGAAGATCACAAAGAGAAGAACTGGAATAAGGAAGAACTGGATGTCCAGGACAAGACTTCCTTTCTCTCTCTCCTGTTTGAGACAACAGTCTCACACATTGTTTAAGATGACACTAGAATGACTCTCTTACCTCAGCCTATGGAGTAGCTGGGAGCAGGGGCATGTGCCACCACATCCAACCTGACATTTCTTTTTTCTTTTTTAATGGTGTGTAAGCATGCGCGCACACACACACACACACACACACACACACACACACACACACACAGGAGCGCGCGCGCGCCTGCATGTAAAGATTAGAGGATATATTGCAGGGGGTGGCTCTCTTCTACCTTCTATCATGTGGATCAAACTAGGCTTCAAACTCAGGTTGGCAGACTTTGGCAGCAAGCATCCTTACCCACCGAACCCTCCTGCTGGCTGTTCACACTTTTATTTTGTAAGAAGAGTTCCTTTTTGTTATGCTTAAGAGTGTAGGAAGCTAAGTATGGTAGCACACACCCATAATCCTAGCCTTATGCAATGGAGGCAGGCAAATCGCTAACAGTTCATGATCAGCTTGATGTGCATATATTGAGCTACACACCAGTCAGCCCTATATGTGATATCCTGTCTCAAAAACACAAAACCAAACACAAGCAGGAAGAGTGAGAGAGATGAGGTTTTGTTTCAAAAAACAAGCATCTCCTAGCTCATCTCTGAATGGACTTAAAAGACACCAGGAGATGGACACAGAGCAGCTTCGATCCCTTAGTCCCATTGTTGAGTTAGTGATGGAATCCAAGGGAGGTCTTCACCACAGAGCCGTGGTCTCAGTGGCCTGCCCACGCTGTAGCCAGATGCGGAACCAAGAACACCTGTGGTACCTTTTCCCTCCGAGAGTTTTCGGGTCCCAACTGGGGCTGAGCCTGAGCCGTGGGATTTTATATTTGTCCACTACCCTACAGCAGAGCCAGGGAGGATGCTGGCAGTGCTGTGGTTGCTGTCCATAGCAGAATGCCCAAGCTCCTTACATTGGCCTACAGTACCCACCCGAGATGGCTCCTGTCACAGTGCCTCTCTGCTTTGGCCGAATACTCTTATCTTTTCCTCACTGGCACTGCACACTCACATGCCTTCAGCTCTGACCACTTTCTTTAGGGCAGTTCTCGTTTCAGAAATCCTGCTTCATAACACTTGCCTCATTCTGAAGTTTCTTCCAAATTTGATTTTTATTTATATTACTTACTTACTTATTATTTTTAAGACAGGCCTCACTATGTAGCCCTGCCTAGTCTAGCACTCCCTCTGTAGATCAGGCTGGCCTCAAATTCATAGACCGTTTGCTTCTGCCTCCAAGTACTGGATCAAAGGTGTGTGCTACCAAACATGGCCAACATTTTAGTTTGAAACTTATTTATTTTCTGCTTCCCTTAATGGACTAGTGACTTAAAAGGACAGGAACTTGGCTTTAATTCCTGTTGTGTCTGAAACAGGGATTGATACATAGCTGGGGCTTGACAAGCATTTGCTGAATAAATAAATGAGAACTTGGACCTCTTCAGTGTCTCCGTGCTCCCGAAAAGGCTGGCGGTCCTTGGAACTTCTTACAATGAGCAGGCTTGATCTAAGTAAGGGCACGTACTGCTTCAAGGCTCCCTTAAAGTGACTCTTACTGGCCATGGGCCCCACCTTGGCTATCCACTTGTCTCCATATTCCTAACTCTAGGGTGGAAAATGAGCAGGAGATGAGGAGCCACATGCAGATGGTGTGCTAGGTGATTCCTGGCTGTGCAAGGGATAAGCAACAACATCCAGGCTATTCGCCCCCATTCTGGATGAGGCATTTCCTCTTCTGTCCACAGAGGAAGGGCCAAGGCCAGGATCAGGGCAGGCTCTGAAAAGGGGAATCCTATCTTCTTAGACCACTACACTCTAGGAAGAGAGAGCTTCTACCCTGAGCCTTCCTGTTCTTTGGTTGAGCTGACCTAGAATGGGGCTGAGACTAGCTGCCTTTCCTCTGTTTCTTTTCTGCCTGCTTCTCCCCAGCTCACTCTTTCATCTTGGGAGCCACAAGTGCAACCTGAGAATCTAAGAGTTTTTGTGCCCCAAGCTGCTAAGTCCTGCAGTGCTTGGAGATACCAGCACTAGGTAGCAATGTCTCCAATGAGAGCCATAATCTGTCCTGTTCTCCAGGGTGACTTTGGACTCAATGTCCAGAATCCAGACCGGAAGTTGTAGGGGTACAACTGGCTTCACTGTGCCCTTTCCCAAGGACAGCTGATTTCCCACCATACCAGCAGCACACTGCTTCTGAGGGGAGCTGCTAGACCCATCCCAGCTGGAAGAGGCATACCAGGTCTTTTTCAGTTCCTTCTTTCAGTAACAAGGCCCTTCACCCACTTTTCTGGTTATCTTAACTTGGTCCAGACACTCACTGTTATACGCAGAGTCCAGAGCTGTGCCCAGGCCTTTGACTCCAGAGATTTTTCCACAGCAATGATATCATCTTTCTTTGGGTCTTTAGGAACCTGAGGAACATTACAGAGGAGGGCTGTGAGTTCCACAGCATTGCCCACTTCCTATAGCTCAAAACACTCCATCACTTCAAAAGCCCAGCAGGAGCGCTGGGATAGGTAAAGGGACATTAACCCTGATATCCTTTTGCTGGGGACCCTACTACGTTGGCTCCATGTCTGAAGCTCTGTGTGATGTTCCTGGGCTTTCTCTTCCTTTCCCACTCCCAGGAGAATACAATGTAGCTCTCACTGTGGCACCCACTGAAGACTGGACTCTTCCCAGAGGACTCACACTTTGGACTTCAGAGGCCCCCCAACCACCAGTAACTCAGGCCTCTCCCGGCATATGACAGGTGCAGCACTCACCCTTCTGGACACAATCACCAGAACGAGGAAAATTTTTTGCCAAAAGCAGAGACAGCTGTGATATAGAAAACAGATAGAGACATCAGAAAACTGAGCCAGACTCCTTCTAGTCAGGGCCATTGGTCTCAGAGGGCCCAAGGGGGAAAGGACAACACAGTGCTAGCGGGTGGTCTGTGTCCTGGTGATTGAATCTGGATCCCATGACTCCCAACCTCTACCAAAGAAGCACCCACCCAAGGAGGCCCCAACCCCAGGCAATGCACACCTTCTGTCAGCTTCCCAGCCTGCTCTGCTGCCCCACCGGGGAGGATCTTAGAGAACACACTCTCTCCATCTGTCCCTGGCTGACCAGCAGGCGCTGCTGGGGTCCCCCCAGGCCTGGCTCCAGGTTTCACCCCTATAGGAAAGAAAGCGTCCATCGTCACAAACAACACTGTGGCTTGCTGTTCCTGGTCTGAGAGAGAGGGGGAACCTGAACATAGGTAACCCGGGAGGCAGAAGGAGGTGGGCTAGAGAATAAAGAGGAAGAGGAGGATAAGAAGAGAAAGACCGGGAGGAAGCAGGAAATAGAGAAGACTGGTGAAGGCTGAAGGGAGGAGAGAGATGGCTGGAGAGAATATGGAGGGACGGGTAAGAAAGAGAGAATAAGAAGCCATGGCTCAGTTGAGTGGTGGCATGGGCCTCTAATCCTAGCACTTGGGAGGCAGAAGCAGGTACATTTCTGTGAGTTCAAGGCCAGCCTGGTCTGCACAGTGAGTTCCAGATCCAGAAAAAAAGGGCCTTCTAGGATGGTCTCACTGGTCCAGTCTCATTTTCTGGTAGGAGGTCTGCAGCCTACTGGGGTACTGGGTGGGGAGGTGAGGCACAGGTGGTATAGGGAAAGACTAGTGTTCTGGGCGTAGCTCACCTGTGGGTCCCGCCCCTGAAGCTGGCTGGGCCTGAGGAGTCCTCCCCTGCTGGGGTGCTTTGGCCGCCACCTTAGAGCTGCTCGCCTGTTCGGCACGTGGCTGCAACACAGAACCTATAGCTGAGATCCTGCTCACCCTCACCCCTGCCCTGAAACCACAGGGACACCCAGACTTCAACTGTTGCATCTGCCCTAGGGGACCCACGTACTAACTCACCAGGCCTGCTGGCTGGGGCCCTGAGGCTGTGGTGGGGGCTGGCGGAGGTTTCCCTGCTGGCTGGCTGGCGGCAGGGACTGAGCCCCGGCTGGTTGGCTGGCTCTGTTGTTGCATCCGAGCCTGTGATGGAGTCTGCTGGGGAGCTTGCTGCCCAGCACCTTGCTGCTGTTGCTGTTGCTGCTGCTGCTGCTGCTGTTGCTGCTGTGGTTGCGTTTGTGGCTGGCGTGATGTTGTGCCTGAAGGCATCTGCCTGGACGACTGTGACTGTGGCTGCTGTGGTCCCAGAGCTGCCTGCCGACTTTGCATCTGTGGCTGTGACTGGGGTTCTGGCTTTGGCTGCAGCCCAGTAGGCCCAGCGTGGGCCTGACGGGAGCCCTTCTTGCTGTCAGAGGCATGATGGTATGCTGATGGAGCACGGGATGGCTGTGAGTAATCAGCAGAGCTGGGGTACCCAGGCTGGCCTTTCTTCTGCATGGCAGGGGCAGGGCTAGCTTGAGGGTGAGGCCGGGTCTCGTGGCGACCCATGTCCCGAGCATGTGGTTTGGCAGCACGCCGTCCTGGCTCCTCACCAGCATGGCGGCCTGAGTGCCTCCCATGGTCACTGTGGTGGCGGTGTTCCTTGGCTGAGGCATGGCGGCCTGGACCACCCTCATCATGAGGCCACAGGCCCTCCTCAGGGGGCTCACTGTAGTCATGGTAGCTGTGCCTGGCAGGGCCTCGCTTCTGGGAGGAGGAGACTGCATGACCCCCATGGTGCCTGAACCGGTCGGAGCGGGCATCTCGGGGCTTATCAAACCAGTCCGTCTCCTCCTGACCCAGGTGATACGCTTCAGAGACCAAAAACAGAACACCATCAGCCCCTGGCTAGCCGGAGAGGAGACCTAGCTGAAGCCATGCAAGGGACCCAAAGAGTGGATACCACAGCCAAAGCAGGTCACTAGGTCCCCACCCTCCAACAAGTGGGAACCAGGGTACTGGTAGTTCAGGCAAGGGCCACCTGCAGCAGGAACCACAGATGACATACCAAGATAGACCCTGTTGGGACATCTTGGGGCCCAGGGGCCCACAGGCAGGCAGACCCCCAGGTGCCGAGCATTTGCAGGAATCACCCCCAGCTGCCATTACCTTCGCTGTCAGAAACCACGCAGTGAGAATCATCCAGGATGTAGCCCTCCTCACGCTTATATGCGTGGGCCCGTGGTCCATCCTTGACATGTTCCTGGACGTCAGGCATGGAGTGGCTGGAGCAGAACTGTGGGCAGGTATCCCCAGGAGGAAGAGCGCCCCCTGCAGGGCGTGGGCGCCCTAAGGGGCTGACAGGGCTCTCTTCTTCAGAGGCCTGGCTCCTCATGGGGGGCCGAGCCCGACCGTGGGCCATGCTCAGGGATGAGGGCTTGGGGCCCGCCTTTTGAAGTCGCTCCACAGCCTCCCGTTCCCGTTCATACCCTTTGCCTCGGCCACTGAAATCATGGCTGGCCAGCTTCTCTCCACTGTATGCTGATGCCACCCGGGACCGGCTGCTCCCACCGTACATGCGGTCATCCCCCTCTACTGTGTCCCGGCTGGACACCCCGTAGTACCTCTGCTGTTCATATACATTCTTCTTGAGCCCGTAGGTGATTTCATCCTGGAACTTTCTGCCCCGAGAGGCCAGGCTACTGCTGACAGTGGACGTGGAATAGGAGGCTAGGTCTGACTCCACATCCTTGGCCTCCTCGATGGGGGAGAACTTAGAGATCTTCTGTTCCATGCCTTGCTTCCGGTGCTTGCTACGCTTTGAAGAGACGGCAGCTGGGGCCAGGCTCTTGGAGGGATGCTTGGGCCCCATGGGCCCTGGACCATACTTCTCTGCTCGAGCCCCATGTCTATAGTCACTGTCACTGTAGTAGTGGGTGCTGGCTGGTCGGCCATTGCTCTCCAGGCCCCGGTGATGACCAGATTTCCCTCGGGGATCATATGAGTCCTCCTCAGATTCTTCCTCACCTCGGCCGTAGCAGCAGGGCAGTGTGGGTCCCTCAAGGGCAGCTGGTTCTCCAGGTTCTTTCCCAGGACGTCCACTGACTCCACCTGGCCCCAGAGGCTCCAGCCGTTGGCCATCTGCAGCAGTGGGGGTGCTGTCCTTCGTCAGCTCGCTGATGTCATCAATCATCACATAGTTCCTAGGAACGTTCTGCTCCAGACTGGTGTAGTGCGAGTCAGAGGGATACGTAGGGGCTGGGCTCTGGCTCACACTGCTTCGGTCGCTGACCCGGGGATGCTCCAGGGCTTTACCCTGCTCATAGCTGCTGCTCACCGCTGGACTACTGTAGCTAGTTTCTGAAGGGGCTGAAGACATGCTTACCGCGGGACTGGTGATCACCTCATAATTGGTGGGTACCTTCTGTTCCAAGTCAGCTAGTGAGGTCTGACGTGGCTTCTGGTGAGGGGTACGGCTGTCAGCTTGGGCTGGAAAAAGGGTGCTCTGTGTGGTTGGCATGGGAGTTGGGGCTGCATAATGGCCTGTGGTGTGGAAAGCCTGCTGGCTCGGCAGGCCAGGCTCAGCTGGATAATTGGTTCCAGGAGGGAAAGTAGGTGCTGGGTACGTGCTAGGGCCAGTGTAGGTGGGTGCCTGGTGGGCTGGGAATCCATTCTGAGTTGGCCCACTACTGCCTGCAGTGTACTGTGGGGCTGCAGGTGGGAACCGGGGCTGTTGGAAGGCAGTGGGTCCAGAGGGGGTGGCAGGCACCGCAGCTGGTGTAGGGTAGTCCACATACTGGCCAGCGGGTGTGCTACAACCCTGGAGCTGCAGCTGGTTGAGCTCGCTGTCAGACAGGTAGTCACGATGCTCGCCAAGGCCACGTAAAGGCGGGTAGTCACGGCCACCCCGGTCTTTGGCCAAAGACTCTTTGCGCTGGGTGATGCCCAGCTCTAGGTACTTGAGCTTGGCATCAATCTCCTTCTCCTCCTCATCCAGCTCCGCCTGCTTCTTGCGCAGCTTGGTGGACTCATGCTCCACCAGCCGCAGGTCCCGGTCCAGCTCCTGGAGCAGGCTGGCCTTGGTAGCAGGGACGGTGGTGGGCCCCGCCAACCCTCGCTGCAGCAGACTGGCTGCATACAGCTGTGAGGGCACCTGGCCAGCCAGGGGAAGGTGAGCTTCCTCTGGAGGGGGGCTGGGCAGTGTCCGCTTCACCTTGCGGACCAGGCCGTTGGGTGGCAGCGCCGACACCTGAGACAGAGGGAAGGGTGGGCAGTACTGAGACCCAAGGTGTGGGTGACTCTGCTGAGGCATGGGGTAGAAGAACCAGCTCTGGAGGTTCTTCAAGGCGGGAGCTGGCCTCCACACTGTTGACACCCTGCTTTACCAAGTAGTCTCAGGGTCCACCCTGCCCACCCTCTGGTCTGGGCTTTTCTGCCAGGAAGGGAAGTCCTATGATCATTTTACGGTTCTTTCCAAAGCTGTGGGCAACAGGCAGGTGGTAAGGGTCAGACTGTTTTCTGTGTTGTGCACAGCTGCTGTAAGAAGCCCTGCACATCTCCAAGAGGCTTCCTGTCACTGAGGTGGAGAGAAGGCAGGTCTGGCTCTAAGTTTGGGACCTAGCATCCTGTTGGGGCTGAGGGCAGTGGGGGTCAAGGATAGAAGGAGTGGAGTAGAGGGTACGAGGCCCACCAGGCTCCTTTAAGAGCAGAGTCACGGGGAGGGGCACATGGTACTGTGTGGGTTGTTTATAGGCTCAGAGTCTATGCTTCCTGCTTCACTCTTGTCCGGAGCTGCCTGTCCACCCTGTCCTTAACTGTCCTGACCACCCCTGCCACACCTAAGCTGTGCTCCAGGCCAGCCCCAGCTCCCCAATCCACCAGCCAACCTTCTTGTTAGCCCTCTCTCTCTCTCCCAGCACAGCTTCCGTCGAGGCTCCCCTGCTGTGCGTGCACTACCCCTCACTGACTGGGGTCCGCACTGCCTGATGGCTCAGGCTGAGGGCCTGCTAACCTGATTCTCCAGCTCCCAAACTTCCAGAATGCCCCACTCTTCTGGATTTCATTTGTCACCCAAATCCTCCAAATATACTAGAGACTGACCAAAATTCTTACAGCCACATAAAAGTTCCCACCTTTCCAAATAGGTCACAAAGAAAATGACAGAGTGATCTCAAACTTTAAAAACAAGTCTAGCCTTTAGTGGGGAACATTTGGCTTTTAATCTCCTCATCATCTGTCTTTTTTATATTTTGGAAAGATATGAAAGGACACCTTGATGGACACCTCAAGTGTCCATCAATATCCTGGCCCTACATGGCTAGCCCAGGGGGACCTATGTGCTTGGAACCAGGACCACCCCCTGCCTCTTTGAGCTTCTCCCATTGGCAGCCCTCTGAGGACCCTTCACTCTGCACCTCTAAACCGCATACACCCAGAAAACGAGCAAATAGACCACACAGTGCTTCCGGCTCCTATTGCCTGCCTCTCTCTGGGATCTCTTCCTTTGACCTATCTGCCCACATCATATCCTGGGAACTCTGAAATACCCATCATGCTCTGTTTCACCTCCTAAAACCTTCAGAGACTTCGGGAAAAGCCAGCCTTCCTTACTTGCACTGAAAATGATTAGCATTGAATCTTCCTGGTCTCCTGCTCTTCCCACACCTGCAGCCTGTGGCCAGGCTCTCCCTCACGGCTCTAATACATGACTGGAAACATGAAGCCATAGACAAGAAGCCTGTACTGTACTAGGGGAACAGACAGGTTTGGAGGCAGAGTTGCTGAGGAAGTGGGGGAAGTAGTACAATGAAACACAGAGTGGACCTGCAGTCCTTCAGAAGAGACTTGAGTGCTCGGCCACAGGCTGGGGCCTGCTATGTGTGGGGAAGCCCATCTAGAGATGGGAAGTGTGGAACAATGTAGCCTGAACCATATCATCCATAAATAAGGCTTGGAGTGGAAGGTGCCTAGACTGGAGGTGAGAACTGACGAGGATGGAAAGGAAGTAACAAAGCGGGACAGTGTACAGGTAGAGAGGGACAGGGCTGTGGAGAGGCTGAGGTTTCTGGTGTCTGGGTAGAAGATGGCTGAGGGGGTCCATGTGTGTCTGTGTCCGTCCAGGCTGGCCTTGCTGGGCTGTGGACTCTATGAGATGTGCACTGAGGAGCTTTACTCAACTCCCTCGAAGCCAGAGCTGACTCCATTCCCACCCCAGAAGAAACCCCTCCCTGTGGGGCCCCTCAGGCTAGAAATAGACCCTTGTCCCACCCTGGACCAGCCCCTGTGCCCTACCTGGCTACCTACTCCCCCCTGGTGCTGGTAGAGGGAGAATCTCTCTTTGGCGGACTCCTCTGCGGTGGGGCTGAGGGGCTTAGGGTCAGACAGGGACCGTTGCAGGGTCTTCATGGGGCGAGGCAGGGTCTGCTGGCGAAGAGTGCTGTCAGCCATGAAGTGCTTCTGGGGACTCACATGAGCCTTGTTCAGCCTCTCACTGGAAGCAAACGAGGTGTCCAGGAGCCGGTGTGGGGACAGGGGCGAGACCGGTGAGTAGAGAACTTGTGGAGACTTAGGAGGCTGGCGGCTCACAAGCTGTGACAGGGACTCCGGGGGCAGGTGAGCCTGGTACCCGATCTCCAGAGGATCCGGCTTCTTCTTTTCAAATCTGCCTAGAGGTCCTGGGGTGACTATCTGGATGCCCGGTAGGTAGGGGCTGATGGCAGTTGCTCCTACAAGCTGTGGCCCAGCCACACCCTGGGCCTGCCCATCTGGTTCTGTTTGGCAGGCCAGGCTCTCCCCACGTCCAGTCTTTTCTGGCGCTGATATATATCTGACGATCTCCACCTTGGGGTCTGTGGCGGCTGTGATGTGGATGGCAGGAGAGACCCTGGGCAGCTGGTCAGGCTCTGTCTGCACGGAGCAGTCACTGATTGTCTGGATGCCCACGCTGCTCATGGCCCTTGCAGCAGCGGCGGCGGATGAGGCGGTGGCGTCATGCTTGCTGTCAGAACCCGAGTCTGTGTGTCGAGAAAGTCGGGACCTGCGGCGGCGGACAGGCTGTTCCCATTCCGCGTTATCCTCATCATCTGTCTGCACACTACAGTCAGCACTGCGCCGCGTCCTGCGCCTCCTCGTCACAAGGTAGCGGCCCTCACCCTCCTCCTCATCTGTCTGAACGCTGCTGTCTGCAATTCTCTTGACCGTGCAGGGATCGGGCCCTGACTCTGGCTCACAGGCATCTCTTAGGCGTGGCATGGAGTGCCGTTTCTTCATGCTACTGCGGCCGGCCTCCCACTGCTCCTCAGTTTGCAGTGACATGTCTGAGGCAGAGCTGGGGAGACCCCGGTGCAGTCCTGGCTCACGAGCCTGCCCGGTTCCTTCAGTCCCTGCCATGGCAATGAAGGCTGTGTGGGTCAACGGTGGCCAATACTGGCCATTCTGGGCCAGCTCAGTAGCAGCTGGGGGAGGCCCTCGGCTAGGTGCCTCACCTGTGGCTGGAAAGGGGGCCTTCTGCCGCTGTTTCTGTTCTTCTAGCTGCTGCTGCAGCTGCTGCTGCAGTTGCTGAATCTGCTCCAGCTGCAGCCGCTGCTGCGCCAGCTGTTCCCGCTGAAGTGCAAACTGAGCCTGGCGCTCTTCTTGCTGCTGCTGCAGCACATGATGCTTGATGGTCTGTAGCTCCTGCAATTCCCGCTGCACCAGAAGCTGTTCTTCCTCACGATGCCTCTGCAGCTCTACCCGCTCTCTCTCCAGCTCCTCCTGCAGCCGCAACTGCCGCAGCTTTTCCAATTCCACCCGTTCCCGCTCCAGCTGCAGCAGCTGCTCCTGTTGCTTGCGATGCCGGTCTTCCTGAGAGGCTTCCTCCTTCTCGACCCCGGGCCGGCTGAGGGTACCACTGCCACCACCTGCTGCAGCGGCATCTCCTGGGGGCTTCTGGCCAGGCGGCGGAGCAGGGGCAGGGGCTACTGGGGTTTCCTTGACAGCAGTAGGGGCCGTTGTGGACAGAGGTTCTTCACGTGCAGCCCCTGCTGGTAGCCCTGGCCTTGGCAGGGCCCCGGCCCCTGAGGCCTTGACAGCAGCAGGCTTTCCCAGATAGACAGGCCCCTCAGCAGGTGGGATGCTAGAAGCGATCGGGAATCTTGGTGCAGGATATCGGTATAGCCCTGCTGGTCCCAGAGGGACCCGAGGAGCAATCATGGGTACACGAGTCAGGCTGGTAAGGGGCACAGCTGTGACTCCACCAGATACATAAGGCCTGTACATGCCACCACGCACCATGGGCCGCAGAACTGAGGCAGGCTGGGTGGTGATGGGCAGGGTTGCAGCAATTGGGGTATTGATAGTTGAGTAGATCATGCCATCGGCTGCACGCACTGTTGCGGTGGATGGGAGCAGCTGTCTGACTGCTGTGCCCTGGCTTGCTGCAGGCCCATACTGAGCAAGGTTCCCAGGGCTTGGCTGTCCTTCTGGGAAGGTGGGATTGCCAAGGAGGCCAGATCTGAGGGGAGCTAGACCTTGTGGAGCATTGAGTCCAGGCCCATGCTGGGGCTGGTACTGCACAAGGTCAGGTCCACCACTTCCATTGCCATGCCGCCCACCATACTGGTCCATGGAGTTGAGGGCGGCACACATACGGCTGATCTCCCGGGCTGTGGTGGCACTGTACTGGGCTAGGCTGGCCTCCTGAAAGCCAACTGCATCGCCCCGTGAGCCATACCGATGGTCTGAATAGATGTTTGACACTGAGCTATAGCGCCTCATGGGAAGTGGGTGAGACAAAAGGTCTGTGGGATGACGCAGGTCCGTGAATGAGCCATACTGTAAGCCCTGCCCTAGGTAGCGTCCATCTGCAAAGCCCAAGCTGTAAGAGTGCTTCAGTGAGCTGAGGTCCACAGCTGAATCTCTCCCAGTGCCCTGGAAGAGCTGCCCAATCCTGTGGGCATGGTAGTTGAGGCCAGCTTCAGCCAAATTGGTGTCAGACATAGAGGAATATAGCCTTCCAGGCAGGCCCTGTGGGTAGGGCCTCTGTTCTTCATGGGGCCCAGGTCCTACTACCCCCTGTGCCCGGAAAGTGTGGGGTTCAGGGGGCTCAGGGTCTCTGGGACTGTAGAAAGGACCACCCTGGCCAGGCAGGGCGGCATCTGTCACACTCTTGTCAGGTGCACTGGGGGTAGAATGAAAGGTGCCAGCGCAGCTGCTGCCAAAGGGGAACTTGTAGACCGTGTCACAGCATGCCAGCTGGCTCTCGGGTCGCATCCCAGTGAGGTCCAGGGCACTCGCTGGCTCTTCTGGGAGCAGTGTAGTGACAGTGCCGGCTGGCCCCTCTCCCATCTGCACCACCACTGTGTGCGGCTTCCTGGCACCTGGTAGAGCATGTGATCGGAGCTCTGCAGGAGTAGCCCGGTGGGGTTCACCCCCAGGCTCCGGCACCGGCCCTGGCTTGAGGCTAACACTCTGGGCGGTGCCCATCTGAGTGATCAAAATGTCCCTTCTAGCCAGAGGTGCTACCTGGTTGGGAAGGTTATACCTGGCAAGCTTAGGCTCCCTGGGTCTTCCCCGGGGCCCACCTCGATATGGGGCTGTCTGGACAGCCTGCTCTACTTGCTTAACCTGGGCCAGGCATACAGGGCTACCAGAACCCTGGCCAAAGTCAAGGCGGCTCTGGAAAGGGTCTCCATATACCACAGGTTGCTTTTGCTGAGCCATGAGCATGGATGAGGCCATGGTGATGCTCACGGTGGTGGCAGTGGCCAGGAAGGTATGGGTCTGCTCCTGGGCATTGAGGTTAATAACTAGAGGCTGTACGGCAGTTGACTGACGTCCAGGAATTGGATCCAAGGCAAGGCCATACTTCCTAGCTTCCACAGCAAGAGAGGTCAGATCCATACCCTGGTCAGTGAGAATAATGGGCGTGGGCTTGACAGCTGTGCGAAGATCGACCACTGCACTGGCCGGGGGCCTGGGGCCTGGCTCAACTCTAGATGTTCCAGGGACACAGGAGATCCGGCATAAGGAAATGTTTTCAGCCGGGAGGGCACCCCAGCCGTACAATGCCAGGGGCCCATCTGCACCAGCACTGGGTGCTCGTGGGAAACCAGGTGGCCCAGATGATTCTGAGGGCATTTGCGATGCACTTGGAGGTGTTGTCTGGCTGTAGCTATGGGAAGTGGGCTGAGTGTCAGTAGGTGAGGACAATGGGGAAGTAGAGGCACTGGCGTGTACCATTCTGGTCTGGCTGGAAGCATCTGATGCTATTGGGACAGCCATCACAGGAGCCTCCTGGGAAGACTGCTGCCACACCAGTCCAGGAGTGCTAGGTCGGTGTGGTGTCTGTGTGCCTTGGGCTACCATGGGGGAGGGTGTGCCAGGGCTCCGTGGAATGTCCGAGGAAGGTGTTGGGCTTGGTGTCTGTGTAGAGAACTCTGCTGTGGCCCTTGGGCCCAACTTGCCTGGTGAGAATGTGGGACTCTCTGAGGGTGTAGATGGAGAGAGAGGTGGGCTAGAGCCTGTAAAGTAAGAATATCCCCGAGAAGCCTCAGCATCAGCTCCACTCAGAGGCTTTTCCCTGGGGGCCCGTCCACCTGCGGTAGGGCCACTGGGAGCCTGGGGCAGCTCCTCCGTTTGGGACCCGTAGTTAGCAGTGGTTGGGGTCTGTCCATAGCTGTGTACTGTGGAGGATGGTGATGGGCTACGCTCTGAGCCAGCTGGGGAGCTTGGTGCCATATACCCCCGTGGAAGGCTGGCCATAACTGTGGTGGCTGGAGCCCCGGGGCCCTGGGAGAAGGTCATGCCCACATCCTTAGGGCCCAGGCTGGGAGACACGGGAGAGCTGTGGAGCTTGAGAGAATCCTGAGGCTCTTTTGCAAAATGCTGAGTGACTCGGACATCAGGAATAACTCGGCCTCCACTGCTGTCTGAGGAGATGGAAGTGGGAAATGACACGGGAGCAGCCAGTTGGGTGGGGCTGGTACCAGGGGTAAGCGGGCCACCATTTTGCTTCATTGGGTCCATGTATACATTGTCAGCATTCAGAAACTGCTTCTCCTTCTTTTTGTCCTCGGCGAAAGCCAGATCCCTGGAGGAGGCTTGCCGCATGCGGGCTATGCTCTGCGATGTCTGGAGGATCTCCTCATACACAGCTGCCCCCAGGCCTGCCGCTGTGCCCTCTGCAGCGGGCTGAGCAGTCCTGCCGTAGTCACGGTCTTGGCTGTCCTGATAGTCAAAGGCGCCCTGACCCCGGGGGCCCGTGGGCTGGGAGGGGCCGCCGTGGGGCCCCCGGAGCCCGGATCCCTGGCCCTGCTGTCGCTGCAGCAGCTCAGCTTTTCTCATCATGTCCTCATAGGCCTCCTCGGCGCTCTTAAGGGGCCGTCCAGAGCTGGGCGTGGAGGAAGTGCCCGCCGCTGTCTCCGTGGGTGAGTACAGGGACATAAAGGCAGGCAGGTTGTACTCGCTGCCCGATTTGTAGAGTCGGGAGGGGCCGCCATCCAGGGTCTCGGCCTCGGAGTCCAGCGACGGGGAGGGGGAGTACTCGGAGCACGAAGAGCGGTGCAGCTCCTCCATCTCGGCCGCCTGCCTCAGCTCCTCGGTGGGAGACGCGTCTTCGATGGGTGACAGGTTACTGGGCGGCGTCTTTGAGCGCTCACGTCGGCGCTGAGCCCGAAGCTCTTCCTTGTCGCGCCGGGTCTTTCGGGCTGTGCTTCGAATTCGCTGTTGCTCCACCTCCCGGATCTTCTCCTGCTCACGCAGCAGCTCCTCTTCCTCGCGCAGCTCTTCTTCCTCCGAGGAGTCCTCGATGGTGGGCAGCAGGGGCCCGTGGGACCGGTGCCGAGCCTTACGCTGCTGCTTGGCTTCCTCTAGCCTCTGCCGGCGGCTGGGGCTGCTGTCACTGTCCTCCTCCAGGGAAGACAGGGAGGTGGGCGAGGTGCCCGATGTATAGCTAGGTGTGGAAGCTGGCAGGGTGGACGAGTGCTCCCCTCGGGAGCGGTCTTCAGGGGACCCTGTGAGGCTCTCCATCTCCAGCTCGGGTTCCCGGTCCAGGCTGGGATCAGGACCTTGGCCCAGGTCAAGCTCATGGCCATAGCTTCCTGTGCTGTTGAGCTCAATAGTTTTAAAGCGGCGCAGACCTCCCTGAAGGGCTCCATCGGTGGGCTCTGCTGGGCCTCCCTCAGAGAGAAGTTCCTCATAGCCCGTGGTGGCATTATGGGGTAGACGCCTCTTGGGCGCTGCTACTGATTCTTGGCTAGATTCGGGCCTGGGCCTGGCACTTCCCTTCTGGGTGCTGTGTTTGGCCAGGCCTCGCCCGGGGACAGTAGTGTCATCTTCCTCCAGATTGTCCTCCTCGGCACTCATTTCTAGGATCTGCCTTCGCATGAACTCCTCATCAGTCATTTCCGCCCGGGCTGGGGGCTGGGGTGGGAGAGGAGACAAGCCACCCTCACTACTGTCTTCCACGTAGTCATGCCTCAGCTGGCTGCCAAAGTCATCTGAAGACTCAGCTGTGTCTTGCTGTTCTCTCTGATGTCCCCAAGCCAAGGAGTCATCTTCCTCCTCTAGGATATCCCCCAGCTCCTCATCAGAATCAAAGGCCTCGGGCATGATGGACAAGGAGTGAGGACGCCGTTTCTGGTCCTCAACAGCACTGCTTCGGGGTGGCTTGCTCCACTCAGCACTGGGAACCCCAGCCTGGGCCTCGAGTGAAGGGCGCATGCTGCTCCCCACTTTGTGGAGCTCTGAGGGGCTGGGTGGACGTGGTCCCGTCACCCCTGCACTGTCAAGCCTCTCCACGTCTTGCTGCACCAGCCCTGTGATCTCACTCTGGGAGCTGGAGACACCATCGGAAGAATAGCCTGTGTCACTGAGGCTCTGTGGGCTTCGAGACAGGTCTTGAGTGTAAGGCTTGCTGGCGGGTTCCTGCAGTAGGGTGAGAAGCGGATGTTTACTCCTCTCTATCAATCCAGGGACCGAGGGAAGGGGCCCCCTACTACCTAAGGGCTATCCCTCTGGATAACTTAGAGCCCACAGCAAGCTCCAAGAAGCTCTAGGTCTTCAAGGAGAAACTTTGCTAGATCAAAGAGTGGGAAATCAGCAAAATGCCAGATTCAGGACATGTCTCAACTGCACTCTCCAGACCTGCCAAACTTTTCTCTTGTTTGCTGAGAGTGGGTCTCTCTACATAGTTCTGGCTCCCCTGGAACTCACTATGTAGACCAGGCGAGGCTCAAACTCACAAAGATCTGACTACCCCTGCCTCTGAGCCAACACACCTAGCCATGTGCAGAAATTTAATTTACACCTTCTGTCAGTTGGGGTGTCTCTGTGGTCCCACACAGATCTATCCCAGGCTTACATCCTGAACCCTTCAAAAATACAAGCCCTTCCTCAAACTGCCGGAGAGCTAGGATCCCTGGAAATGAAATAAAACTGACCTCAGCCTCCCCACCCTTGGGGGCTTCTGAAACAGGCTTGATGGCTGGGGTAGTAGGTTCGGCCCTTTTCACCCCGCTCTTTGCTTTAGGAGTCCCAGGAGGCATAGTGGCCTCTGGAGGTGGCTTCGGCACAGGCTCAGCTTTAATGGGGATCCCTGTCTTCTTCTCCTGGGCACTGCTAGAGGTCTTGCTGGGCTCAGAAGCCCTGAGGGGCTTGGCCTGAGGACTGGCCTTGGTGGCCTGAGGGCTGGCCTTGGTGGCCTGAGGGCTGGCCTTGGTGGCCTGAGGGCTGGCCTTGGCAGGCGAGGAGCCCGATGGCTGGCCCAGCCCCTGTGACCCTTTCTGCTTCAGAGGGGTTGCTCCAGCTGTGTGGTAAGGGACTCCTGCGGGGGACTGCTGGGAAGTGGGCAGCGGCATGGGGGCTGGCTCTCCCAGGTTGCCCTCCAACAGCCGCTTTGTTTGGCAGTTCAGACAGAGCCATTCTGTTTTCTGTAAGGAAACAGGAGAGAGGCAGATGAGAATCACAGGCACAAGAAGAATCTTAGTGTTCCCACCATTCTCCATAACGTTAGGGAGGAGATGGACTCCACTCTTCTACAGTAGACTGAACCCAGAGTCCTGCACAGTTTAAACAGACTGTACCACTGAGCCATCGCCTTCTCTGCCTAAGAAAGTCTTTCAAAGCATGATATCAAAAACATAAAGAGAAAAGGTATATTGCCCCCAAATTATAAACTTCTCAGGGACACATACAAAGTCAAAATGCAAACGAGCAGTTAAAAATTAGAGACATTTTCACTGGACCAGGAAAGGAGGATAATTAAAAGAAAAGAGAAACCACAAAAATCACAAAGGTTTGGGATGAAACACACGGGAAATCTAAGGCCCAGCCTCAAGGATTGGATTGTAACTCAGGGGCTGTGGGTCCAGCAGCCGAGAGGCCCTGCAGAACAGGAGTGGCTGACACAGAAGGTGACATGTCCTGGAGGGACTGCCCTTCCCTGCCTTCCGTCCTGGGGTCTGGCATGTCCTTCCACAGGCTACGCTCGGCTGGGGTGGACTTCCAGGTGAAGCCCTTTGGGGTCAGCACTGAGCAGTCTGTGCTCACACTTCCAGTCCAAGTCTCCTTGTCTAGGGCCAGCAAAGACCCCTGCAGAGAGGACCCCTCCTGTGCCCAGGGCTCTGGATGGTCCCACCACCCAAGATTCACCCGCAGTTTCAGGACCAGGGCTAAAGGCTGAAGACACAGTTGTGTCGAAGATGAAGAGCAGGGACCAGACCGCTACAGTTTGAATGTAAACTGTTCCCGTAGGCTTCCATGTTCGAACCCTTGGTCAGGAGCTGGTAGAGCTGTTTGAACATGGATCCTAACTAGCAGAAATAAGTTGCTTCGGGTGGACTCCAAAGGTGATACCTACTTCTGGTTCCAGATCAAACTCTCTGCTTCCTGATCTCGCAAGATGTGAAAAAGGTTAGGGTTAGGGTTAGGTTAGGGTTAGGGTTAGGGTTAGCATTAGGGTTAGGGTTAGGGTTAGGGTTAGGGTTAGGTGTGCCACAAGCTCCCACTGCCACTAATGGCGCTACCCCAGCTCCCATGACAGTCCCCTCATGGGACCGAGTCAAAACCAACTTCTCCTCCCTTATGCTCCTCTGTCACCACAATGAGATAAGTGACTGACATAGGCCCTTCCCCAAACCCACAGCTCCAAACAAGCCATGGTAAATGACACAGGAGTCAGCAGGGAAGTCCCCAGCTAGCTTCACAGGCTAGAGCTTGGGCATCTCTGGCTTCTGAGGGGGAGGTTCCTGCAGCAGGTCTAGGCTGATAGGCTTATGTCTTCCCGGATCCTCTTTCAGGATCAGAATTTGATGCCTTGCCTTGGCTGCAAGGGGTGATGGGAAATGAGGGCTAGGGCAGAGCCCAGAACAGGACCCTACTGACTGCTCAGTTCACTCTTGCCCATGAGGTGCAAGAGTTTGCCACTCCTTCCTTTTTGTTGCTGCTCATCCCGAGGAGTGCATAGACATGGGTTCCTACCAGTAGCTGTGCCTTTAGGAGGGACACAGAGTCACAAAGCCAAGGTATAGGAAAGAGAGGTGTCCTGTTGCCTTTGCTGCCTCAGACAAACCTTTGACCCCACCTCTGCAGAACCCACCTCAGAAGCTGTAATCTAAAATTAGTGAGGTATCTTGGAAAGGTAGTGTGGACAAAGGCAGGCCCTGCAGAGGCCTGCCTCCCTGAGGCCACAGTGAGGCCGTTAGTAGGGCATGCCACCCACAGTCACAGGCTATCTGGGGCTTTGCTCTTTTACAGGTATATTCACAGAAGCTTCCTGGTGGCTCTGCTTTAGTAAGCAGTGAGAGAGGGATGGGTATGAAGTAAGAGCTAAAAATAAACCTTGACCTGGCTGCTGGAGGCCCTTCCCCAGCCCACCGGGAGTAGGAGGAGAAGAGTACAAGGCACCGGAAGGAAGGAGCCGAGCCAGGGGAACTAACCAAAGCCTATACTGCCTGGATCTTGGGGATTGTTAAAGGCAGGCCATGCAGAAGAACATCTGTGCCTAGGCGTTGGAGCACAGCTATTAGGGTCCCAACTGATTGATTCATGAGATCTACCTTCATTTCAGCCCCCACCCCAGTGTGCACCCACCTCCACCCCTCATCTTCCACTCATGCCCATTCATTCTCTCACTTTAGTGGCTTTTTTTTTTAATTTTGTGTGCATGTATGTCTATATGAGGGCATCTGGTCCTCACACAGTTTGGAACTGGAACTACAGACAGATGTGAGCTGTTAAGTGGTGGCTGGGAACTGAACCCAGCTCCTCTGGAACAGCAGCCAGTACTCCTAACCTCTGAGCCTGTCACTTTAGTCTTTATCTCCTTCCTTCCTTTACTTACCTGCCCAGGATATGACTGTCTCCCTCACTAAGCCTCACCCAGCCCAGCAGTAGGAGAATGGCTGCCTATTCCCTCTGCTTTGCTCTTTTGGGAAGCAGCCAGAGAACAGACAATGGGGAGACTGATGACAATCTCTTGCTTTGTCTCTGTTAGTCCTTTTGGGGACAGGAAGATCCAAGTCACCCGAGAACAGTTATTAGCTTAAGCTGAGACATTAGGCACATGGAATGGGCGCAGTGGCTCAGGTGTCACTTCCACATATGTGGACAAGGTGCGACATCTCCCCTGGCTCTCCCAGAAACCAGAGATGATGATTATTGCTCCACACAGAATGGGAAGGAAGTTAAGGGAGGGGGTATGGGGTAACCCCAAAGCATGTGAGAACTGTAGCTGCTGAACCATTGGCTGGAGGAATGAGGAGACGGGGGCTGTGTGGGGGATACTGGACATCCTTCCTACAATCTGCCACTGTCTTAATGAGGCCACAGGCCACATGTTCTCTGTATTTGTGGAGCTGCCTGTGTGTCCTGTTATCGTCATACCATCCTAACCTGGCCAGCCACCTAGACACATACACTTGCTAGACCAGAGGGCAGTGAGGAAGAACCCCAGGGAGTGCTGAATATGGTAACTCATGCCTACAATCTTAGTACTAGAGAGAGGCTGAAACAAGAGAGTTGCCAGGAGTTTGATGCCAGCCTGGGCTAACTAGTGAGATTCTGTCTCATAGAACCAACTTTCTCTCCTTAAAAAACTGCAAAATAAAAGGATACCCAAAGGTCAGTCACCAGGTCATAGGCATGGCCAGCTCCAGGGCAGCCCTTTATGATTATGTGATGAGCACTCCATCCCATGTCCCTGGATAGGCCCAAGCTCCTTCTTTCTGGATCCGTGCCTCCTATAAAGACAGACTTACCCAGTATCGGCAGTGTGCTCCCCTGAAGGTGAGATGTGCTCCCCCAACCCTAGCACCAAATGTGTTCATTCCTTCCCTATACAGTATTCCTCAGGAGTCCCAGAGCCTGGCTGGTAACAGTGCTCACTGTCATCCAGATCACGAGGAGACTGTGAGGACTCTTCCTCCCACGATGGACATTCTCTTTTAGAACACCTTGGTTCCAGTATTCTAACTTTTTAAAAAAAAATATTTTTTAAAAATATTAAAAATAAAAAAATATTTTATTTTTATTTTATGTGAATTGGTGTTTTTCCTGCATGTATAACTGTGTAAGGGTGTCAGATCTTGGAATTACAGACAGTTGTGAGCTGCCATGTGGATGCTGGGAATCGAACTCAGGTCCTCCAGAAGAACAGTCAGTGCTCTTAACCGCTGAGTCATCTCTCCAGCCCCTCAATATTCTAACTTACAGACTGAAGGTTGTGAGGACCTGCATCCATACCTGAGGCACAGCAGCTCACCTGGACATCTAAGAGGAGAATTACTGTCCCACATGGGAAGAAGCAGGACTCTGAGATTGCCACCCTGGAGGTAGCCTGAGGTGAAGCAGGGGGCAGCTGTAGGCCTTGTACCTCATGCCCACACTGTAGCCTCTGCTCATAAGAACAGTCTAGGCCTGCATGTCACAGGTGCAAGGCTGCTTGCCCAGGGAGGCTTCATCTTTCAAGGGCATAGCTGCACCTTTGGCAAGGATGAGAATGGAGATATTACTATAACGACTCCACTAACTTCTTCACACTACTGAACTGAAAGTCAATTAGAAACTAAGCCAGAGGGTGCTATTATCTTTCAAAAAGACAAATAGGTTAGGAAAAAGTTGGAATCAGCCCTCTTAATTATGAAATGACTCATTAAATAGCATTAAAATTGCTTTTTTCGGAGGAAGTTTCAAGTAAAAACTGGTCCAATTTTAGTGATTCTTTTATGGTATTCTCTGGACTCTACCTAGAAAGAAGGAAAAAAGATTTTTACAGCTCTAGATGTTGAGGAAAATGGCCTCAGGTAAACCCTAATAGGTCTCCTAGGCATGTAGGGAGCTGGGAGTCTGTCTCTCCCCATACACAGATACCTCACAGTGTGTGCAGAGACACAGCTCAGTCACACTGAGCTAACAACTGGCCTCAGTAAAGCCAAGTGTGGGAGAGATGGACTAGCAGAGCAGCCCCTATGACCTGCATGAGACCAGCTTGCTGACCACTCTGCTACCTCACTCCCAAGGCAGAGTGACTCGCTTAGCACCTGTGAGGAATCAGAAGCCTCTAAGTGCAAAGTAGGTCACAGGTAAGCTCAAAGTTGTTCCAAACAAGTGACCATTCACAGAGGTGAGATCAAAGAGTGCCCATGGCCTAGTTAAAGACTTCTGTAAAGCAATTCTGGAAGGAAGAAATGGGGTCACACCATGCCACAGCCCCTCCTCACCAGCCATGCACAGGCAGACACACATCCAAGGCAGATGAATCTGCAGGAAGTTTTGATAAATGTGTGGTCATTTTGTAGATAAGAGGAAAAGGTAGAGAAGTCTAGGGCTTTGGCCACTGGACAGAGAGCAGAGACCAGATTCTTGCAACAGCAGGATGTGGGGCTATGGGCTCTTGGTCTGTGGAGTGGATGCTTGGTTTGAGGAGTAGAGGATGACTCTGAGATGTTGGCTTGGATCTCTGATGTTGGAAAATAGTAGCATTTCCATAGGGTCACACTTTCCTCAGAGCAGCCATAGTCCTTCTGAGGACAATAGACGGAGCTAGTGAAAGAAATGGGTAGCAGTGCTGGTGATGGTGGTGTACCTTCCTTGAGACTGTTAGAAGCAGCAGCAGAGAGGCCGGGCCCTGACTTCGGGAGGAGCCAGGACCAGTGCCCCATCAGCCATGCATTCAGGCCCATGGAAGCCCTAAGACTGTGGAAGCAAGTACTGCACTGGCCAAGGAGGGAGCTGTGAGGGGACAGGAGGGCATGAGAGTGGGTAATACTGCCTGCTGAGAGGCACAATGTCCGGAGGCCAGGTAAGTTGGAACCAAGAAGGAAAAGAGAAGCCTGCATTAGAATTCAGATGCCTCATCTCGAGTCACCACATGACTGGAACATTTTTGTTTGGGCTGATCCAGCATTTACTGTGGCCTGCCCCAGAGGCAGCCGAAAGGATCTGTCAAAAACATTTATGCTCCTGGATAGACAGTTTCCTGCCCTCTATGCACATCCTCCTTAATGGGAAAAATGGGCTGAGATGCCTCTTGGGGATAAGGAGCTTCCAAATGAGGCTAGTTATGTGGGATGCCTTTATGCTGTGAATAGAGTCTGTTTTGGCCTATGGCAGGCATCTTAGAAGTAGGCGGGGGAAATTGGAGCATAGATAGGGGAAGGAGGGCAGAGATAAAAGAGACATGATATAGCTGCCCATGAAGCGAAATGTAATGAAATATAGGTAAACCATGGGTCACATGGCAAGACAGAATAATGGAAATGGGTTGAATTAAGATGCAGGAGCTAGCT
Source organism: Sigmodon hispidus (assembly GCA_004025045.1). Classification (NCBI taxonomy): domain Eukaryota; kingdom Metazoa; phylum Chordata; class Mammalia; order Rodentia; family Cricetidae; genus Sigmodon; species Sigmodon hispidus. Next base: position 152,800 of record PVIH01000178.1, on the reverse strand, counting down.
AGCAATATGCCTGAGCCATAGGTCGATCAGCATGAATTTAATATAAGCATCTGTGTGTTTCTTTGGGACTTTGGGATTGCTGGTCCAGATAAGCAGTGGTGGGCAGATCTGAACTGTGGGGTTAGTCCGAGTCAGAAACCTCATACTACAGGCTAGCCTAAGAGTCCGCCAGGGCTCACATTTCCTCCGATGTCGGGGCACCATGTCTGACCAGCAGCGAGCTTATTCCTAGAGGTGTCTTGGTAAAGCAGGCTTTGGAGACTCCTTGATAGACCCTTCCCCATTGCTGGTCAGGCCAAGTGGCCCCCAAGTAGCCACTGACTCTCCAGCTTGGACAGGTAGGGTCTGCAGGGCCATGTGAGGTAAATCATCTCATTCAGGGCTCTTCCTCCCCATATTTTGGAAAATATGTCCTGTGGTAGTAGATTTGTTTTCTTAGTCACACTAGGTTTGATTCTCAAGGAGGCCTATCTCAAGGAAGTCAGAACAGGATGGTATAGAGACGTCAACTCCACGTTCTCCTTCCTGTCCCCCTTGGACCAAGTGGCTTATATCTCCTGTCCCATCATCAACCATGCATGACTCAATCGATTATGACATGTACTTTAGGTAATTGCCCACATGAAGGGTCTTTGGCCCAGTACTCTGAAATCATAACCCAGCTATGATGAGTCAACCAGATCCCCAAAGGACATGCTCAGATGTGCCAAAAGTGGTCACGGTGAAGTTACATGGGTGGTTCATGGCAAGGGAAAGAACAAGATTGGGCCAGAGAAAACCCAGTCACAAGGCTCAGAACGGTCTAGCTTTGCCTGGGTTCCCCTGTCTTTCAGGCCTCTCCAGGACTCTGTTTCACAAGAACGCTAGGCCTAACAGCAGGCCTCTGCCTCCCTCCCACTCAGCTCTCCCCAGGTCCCAGTACAGAGGAAAGAGTATCTTCAACCCTAGATTTTCCTCAAGCTTTCCTATGGGGGAAAAAGCATTTTTGGGTATCCTCTTTCCTAGGAGAACTCAGGCCTATCCAGGGGGAAAACGTGGATCAAAGCTACGGCTCCAGCAAGTAAACATTTATAACCTTGACCTTCAGAGAGAGGGTCAAGCATGGGTACTAGCTATCTGTCTTAGAGCCTGGGTGGTAGAAATAGCCCATTTCACTGTGAGAAAGGCTTCTGACCCTACCTCATAGCAGAATGAGACCTTAAGACCTGATCTAAGAGGCTGACGTCTTTCACCAAGGCCATGCTTCGGGGAGCTAAAAATGGAAAGGCCAGTTAAGGCCTCCTCAGCCTGGACTCAGCCCCACAACACCAGGCAGCCAGTGAGAGCCAATGGCTACCGTCACCTGACAGTTCTGAGTGAAAGAACTGGACCAGAACATGAGGCAGGGACAGGAAGTGGATTATGACTCCTCCCTCCGTAGCACAGGCTGTTAGTGTGGCCCCTCTGACTACTGCAGCCCCTACCCCTCCTTTCCCAGGCTCTAGGCCCCGTCCCCTCAACAAAATTCCAACCTCTTACCTCCACCAGGTGGGGCGTTGGGTTAAAGCCACACAGGTTGCACACCTGCCGCTGGCAGCTGGTGCAGGTGTTGTAGTTGGCTGGACCCCTGCTGCCCACATTGAGCTCAGCTTGGCACAGTGGGCAGGTGGCCCTTTCCTTCGATGTCTTTGGCTTGGCAGTGGCCTTGGATGCTGCCTGTTGGTCTGCTCTGCCATGCTTTGGACTGGCTGTCCCTCCAGTTTTTGCCGGAGCTCCAGGCCCTGATCCGGGACCCGCTTTGGCCCCAGGCTCAGTTTTGGCTCCAGGTGTTGGCCCAGGTCCAGGCCCTGAGCCTGGGGGTCTTGGGCCAGCCTCCTTGCTGGCATCGCTGAAGACAATCTTGGGTGGTCCCTTGCTGGGGGAAGGCTGACCCTGCGTGTCAGCCTCTGGCTGCACAGACATAAGGGTGCTCGCCTGGGTCAGTAGCGATGCTCCAAGGCCGAAGAGCTTCCCGGTGAGGCCCTCCTGGGGCTGTTCACCAGCACCAAGCCCAGAGGGCACTGTGGTGGCACTTTTGCCCTGGGCCTCGCCTACAGGTGGCCTGGGCTCAGCTGTGGAAGGCTTGGAGGAGAGAGGGGGCTGAGGAGAAACCCTCCCCACCTCTGGAGGGGCAGTTGCCTGGGTAGGCCCAGGGGCTGAGGTGGCCCTGGCTGTTTCAGCCTGGCGGGGACCCGACTGTGTGGCCCCTGAGGCCCGGGATCTCTCTTGCTCGGGTTTCCCCAGAGGCTGTTTGGCTGGGGAGTGGGCAGGGGACAGGGCCGGGGAGTGTAGCTGCTGCTGGCTCTTGGATCGAGGCGCAGTGGTCATGTCCATTCCCAGAGCCCTCTGCATCTGACAGTTCAAACACAGCCACTCTTTCACCTGAGGAGAGAAACAATAGTCAGCCGAGTGGACGAGGCATGGTGCGTAGGACTCAGGCTGCTGCAGGGGAGGACAGCACCCAAGATCACTATCTGGTCTGCAAACACACACACACACACACACACACACACACACACACACACACACACACATACACGGAGACCATGCAGAATCACACACACAGACACACACATACACGGACACACACACACAGCCGGTGCTGAGAAGGGGAAAGCATAAGGAATAAAAGAAGCCATGACAGGATCCTTGTCCTGCCACTGAAGGACATGATACAAAACAAAATGTCCCAAGAGTAGAGTGAGAGGCTCTAAACAGATATGACGTACTTAAGGCTTTTGATTTTCTTTGAATTTGGGGCTTATGCTATGGCTTGTTTCTCGGTTTCAATGATAAAACCCAGGGCCAAATGCACACTAGCCAAGCACTCACTATACTTCCAACTACAAGACAAAGAAGATTGAATAATTGCTTCTAAGACTGGATAATTGTTTCTGATATCCATAATATAGATGTGTAGTTTCCCTTGGCCATGAACCTTACAAGGATGGCCATGTGGCCATGTCACAAGGCCTGATTTTTCTGTTTCACCTCTGTGCTAAATGCTTTGCCTTTTGGAGTTCCAGTGTCATAAATAAACAGTACCTTTTCCTGTGGAATAAAGCCACTCATAAATCAGAGCACACCACCTACAGATCCACACTCCTCCAAGTACTTTCTCAGCATAATAGGGAAGCCTTTCACTGTGACCTCAGGCCACTCCAGCCCAGCTTTCCATCTGGCTTGCTTTCCTGTCTCCTTCTCTTTGCTCTCTCACCCAGACACACGGGGTCTCCTGCTATGCCAAATAGTCCTCAAAGCTCATGAGGCAATAGGTCTCTGCTGCCGTCTGTGGCTTGTCAGGTGGGGAGCCTGAGCCCAGGCACCATGTCCCAGCAGCCAGAGAGCAGAACCCAAAGATGGGGGAAGGATGCAGTGCGGTGAGCACCCCCTTGTGCAAGCACCCTGAAGGGCTCATTTTGAGGTAATTTGTCCTCACAGCCAAGGAAACCAAGGCTGAAGTGAGTTAGCAGCGTGCTCTTGTGGTCACAAGGGTAGGAACTCCTGCAAGAACAGCCCTGGAAGCCCTGTTTAACTCCTAGTTTCAAGGCTGGACAACCCGGAGCCACTTAACTTTATACAAGCCAAATTCAGAGTTCGAATCCACCCCTGCAGACACTGGAATATCTGTCTCCCCAAAAGACCACACCCAGCTCTAGAAATTCTAAGTGTGGTTAAAGCAGAGAAGCGCAGTCAGGAACTGTCAGCTCACCTTGTGCTTTGGAAAATGCAGTGGAATTTTGTCTACACTGGATAGAGAAAGCCATAGGAAAGCCTTCTCATTCCCAGGTATCCTCCTAGACAGTTCATTCTAGGTGGGGAGGGGCTTCACTTTGATCAAAATGTAAGTTCTCAGGGGCCAGACCACACCCAGCGTTCCAATCGCTGTGTGCCTATGGTAAGGCTTCCGGGGATCTGGGAGGTGAGTACTCTGCTTTGGGGCTTCAGGGTGACCCTGCCTTGGGCTAAAGAAAGTCACATGTTATAAAAACACCTCCTGTATTCACCACCAACACCTTTCCACAGCCCCCACCAAGCCTGTGCTACAGGCTTCACACCTAAAATAGAACCTCTTTAAGAAATGGCTGAAACACCCCTCAGTGACTCATCTGCCAGATGGGTGCAGCTATTTCCATCCAGCCGGTTCCAGACGGCGGCAGCAAGGAGCCTTGACCGTGTCCTCCCTGTTCTCCTCAGTCTCTCCTGCCTCAGGCTTAGGTCTGGTTCATGAGGCCTCCCAAGGAGGACCCCGCAGAGGGAGCTCTCTGAACTCAGCAAGACTTTCCTTTCTGCCTCCTGGGGGTTTCTGGGAAAGTCCTATGCTACACCCTTCCCCCTACTCCAAGGTCCCCACCAAGCCACACAATGGGAGTAGATGACAGCAGTACACCCACCCACCCGTCCAGACAGGCAGGGTACACAGGGGCAATGCTGTGGGAGACACTCTGGTCTCAGGAGCAGTGCCAGCCATCCTTCATTAGCTGCGGACAGTGACCCCCTCATCAGGGGCTGAGTCCAGGAGGCCCGGTGACTCGGAGGTACCCTCCAAGCTGTTCGTTCACTAGAATCAGAGGGCTAATTCTATTAGTGTGACGAGGATTCCCTTAGGGTCCTGCTGTCTTAACCAGGCACCTGCCCAGAAGATGGGCATGTCTCACATCTCATGTTCTGGATGTCAGAAGTAGAGCTAGAGGTACCCTCTTGGGCTACGCTAAGGTAGGTGACACTAACTCTAACCACTGACACTTCTTTCCAACAAGGCAGCCCATATCATCATCTCAGAAGGCTGGCAGGGTCCTTCATGCAGTCCCTGACTCCCAGCCCCGGGAGGCCCTGGAGGCAGTCATGAGAAGGCTCAGGGTGGAACACAGGTCTGAGGAGGCTTGGGTTAGGGTTAGGGTTAGGGCAGATAGTGTTTGCAGGAATGTGGGTTTGCACAGCCTGCCCCCACCACCAGGATGCCAGGGATCCACGGCACTGAGAAGACCTTCTCCAGAAGAGATCCCACCTGCCCTTTACTCAAGCTGGCTAAGTAGCCCCCAAAACCAGGGGAGCAGGCAGCAGCTCCTGTGGACCCTAAGTTGAGTGAGCTTATGGGTGATCTGTCTGCAGCAGCCGCTCTCTTCCACTAGTTTCTGGGGCATCGAGGGAGGTTGAGGCCCTTCCTCAACCTAGGAATCAGGAGTTAAACAGGACTTCCAGGGCTGCCCTCCTTCCCTGAGAAGGGTTTTAACACAGGCCCTCCTGACAAGGACATGTGAGCCTGCGGCCTACCACCATCTAGCAGCCTCAGGCAGGGTTCAGGCACATTTGACACATCTGGTCTCACAGGACGGTCCCAGGGAAGGAGGCTGTCAGAAAGTGCTAAGGGCCCCAGAACAAAGAGGTCCCCTCACACTTGCCTCCCCTAGTCCCTGCAGCAGAGAAAAGGGCTGCAGATCTGGACCACTAGCCTGCCTTCCTGTGGAGAGCAGGCCGCCTCTGGGCCCTGGCTCTCACTAGGAGAGTAGCATTCCATGCTGGATCGTTCAGCACTGACATCATGCCCGATACTGAATTCATGTTTTCCATTTTAGACATCACAGAGATGGTTTATAAAGGACACTCCCTGCTGCTACCAAAGCCAGAGAGGATCCTGGGACGACCCCATGCCAGTATGACTCTGTGCCTTTCTGGGTTGCGAGTCACTCACTGGTCAGGTCTCATTAGGAGGTACACACTCCTAGACATCAAGGAGAGGCCAGTGTCTAGGCTGGCCTAGACCTTCTTATGGCAATAGCAACCACCTGCCGTATCCAACTCCCATGTTGGGCATTCACCGGTGATTTGCCTGTCCACTATGATCTCAGATTATACTGAGGGTAAGTACCTCAGAGCATGATAGGGCAGAATGTGTAACCCGCAGAAGTCTATACCAACCCAGAGATCCGAGAAAGGTCATGGGAGTACGCCCCAATTTTTTTGTGAAGGAAGAACATAATTATTCCATGAGGTTGGAAGGCCACCTAGAATGCCATAAAGGGAGGAGATTCTTTCCTTGCTGTTCCTTGCTGGCCCTTGGACACCTGCCTCTCAAGTCCTCTCACTCGGCTCTGGACAGGCTCCCCTCCCTCCCAAGCTGGTCCTCTGCTACTCTCTCTCCATAGTCCCTCAGGCCCCAGCTCAGCTCTCCCAGAGGCTGCATCCCTTGGACCGGCCCCCGCCTTTCTCCTTTTAAACCCGGGACCTTTGGAGCTCATCACCTGGCTCCATGTCCTTCCCTTTGATTTCATTGGTTTCCAGGTACCTTCATCTTGGCCCTGCCTTATCAAAAGTCCTTGACTCCTGCCTCTCAGGTACCAAGAACTCACTCCCCATTATTGCACATGGTCTACAGTCCCCATGGGCTTGACCCAGCTCTCCAAAGTTCGATGAATGGTAGGTACATTTAAGCTTGGTAAATGTCATCATATGTATAGTCTACCTAAAATAACCTACAGTAAATACTAAATCCTACTTAATAGTGATATGCCTGCTAAAGTGGTCAGCGTGAAGTATAGTGATATTGGCAGTACACTTTGAAAATCAACAAAGTTAGTTCAGTGAACAGATGGCCAGAAAGATGGATGGACAGGCAGTTAGAAGGACAGCAATGAGATAAAACCAGGAGAAATCCAAGTGTGGTGGTGCATGTCTTTAATGCCAGCACTCAGGAGGAAGAGACAGGCAGATCTCTGTGAGTTAAAGGCCAGCCTGCTCTACAGAGTGAGTTCTAGGACAGCCAGAGCTACAGAGAGACCTTGTCTCAAAAAGCCAAAACAAATAAACAACAAAATAGGAGTTATGGGCTCATTAAAAATGCAGGTCACAGAGCTGGGCGATGGTGATGGGGGCTGTGGTGCCCACATCTTTGATCCCAGCACTCAAGAGAGGCAGGCAGATCTCTGTGAGTTCAAGGCCAGTCTGGTAAACACAGAGAAATCATGTCTTGGGAAAAGACAAAAAACTAAACCAAAACAACCAAATAAAAATCCAGGTAGTGGATTTGAGAACATTCCTTTCAACTTTTCTGTGGGTCTAAATTTTCTCATAATAGAGTATTGAGGAGAAAAATATTGTCTGGTTGCTGCTGCCCCACTACCAAGGCATCTGTGTCCCCCTGATGGCCTCTTGTGAGTGTTGAATTGTAGGGTTACTTTATCTTCTAAATAATCAGCATTTTAACTTTTCATCAAGTCCAATCTGTCTCTCTCTGTTGACAGTTCCTCTATGTCTTGGACAAGAAACCGCTGGCAAGTCCAGAGTTGGAAGGATGTGCCTAGCATTTCCTCCTGGGGGTTTTACAGTTACCACTTATGTGGAAGAGCTTTGTTCATTTGGGTTAAGTATTATACATGGCTGATATAAGAGTCCAATTTTATTCCTTGGCATATGGACACCCAGCTTCCTCAGCATCGTTTGGCTTTCTCCATGCAAAGCTCTTGATACTTCTTGACAAGGATCACTTTGAGCTGGAAGTGTGACTTGGTAACAGAATATTTAGTGCTTAGTATGTAGAAAGCCCTGGGTTGAATCCTAGAAACACACACTAATCCATATCATGTAAATGTATGTATGAAATTTGGTTTATTATGTTGTTCTGATTTTGTGGTTGTTCTTTTGTTTTGTTTTCAAGACAGGGTTCCTCTATGTTACAGCCCCAACTGTCCTGGAACTCACTTTGTAGACCAGGCTAGCTTCTAACTCACAGAAATCCACCTGCCTCTGCCTCCCAAACTCTGACATTAAAAGCATGCATCACTATGTTGCCTTGATTTTGGTTTTCTTAAGACAGGGTCTCCCTTTTTATTTAATTTTGTATGTGTGTGTGTGTGTGTGTGTGTGTGTGTGTGTGTGTGCAGTACCCCTGGAGGCCAGAAGAGGGCATTGGTTCTCCTGGACTGGAGCTAAGGCAGTTAGGGTTAGTATCTGATATAAGCATTGGAGACTGAGTTCTGGTTCTCTAGAGGAATAGCAGGTCTTACAACCACTAGGCCATCTCTCCAGCCCCCTTCAACTTTGTTTTTTGTCAAGACTGTTTTGACTGACAGCTTGTGTGTGTAGGTCAAAGGACATCTTGCAAGAGCTCACCCTCTTCTCCCGTGGGTCCTGGGAGTTGAAAGTCAGGTTTGGCAGCAAGCGCCCTTACCCACTGGGCCAGTTCATCCGCCCAGTGGTATTTCTCTGCCGTCTTTATCCATTGTCTTTATTCTGTTTCATTTGACTTTATGTATAAAAGTAAGAGTTTTAGGGATAAAATTCTGCATTTTCTGTTCTGGATTACTTTTACGTTCATGTTCAGCTAGATGCATGGCCCTCCTTTTGTGGCTAAAGGCAGCACTCCATGCCTGACTGTTTCATCCATGAAACAGCCCATTCTCCAGTATTCTTGCCTCTTTCCCATGTCTCCAGTGGTTCTGGTCTCCATCCTACAGATACAATTAAGGTTATGTCTCTAGAAAACACAGGCAGCATAGAAGTTGCAGTGATACCTCCTTTCCTATTAAAGTTGGATGAGGCAGCCCAGTAGGAGAGAAGGGTCCCAAGAGCAGGTAACAGAGTCAGAGGCAGCCTCTGCTCCCACTGTTAGGAGTCCCACAAGAGGACCAAGGTACACAATTGTAACATGTGCAGAGGGCCTAGGCCAGTCCCATGCAGGCTCTGGTTGGCTATTGTTTTGTTTTTTAAGCAAGTGGCTACTATAAGGCAAATTGCCTAAGGACTGGGCACATGGTGGTCAAGACCCCCAGCTTGCTCAGAGGTCCACTTTCACCTTATTTAGGGGTTGGCTACAGCCATCTCCTCCTGGAGGAGGACGTCTTTCCTCTCATCAGCTCACTCCAAATCCCATGGCCTTATAACACCTGCTCCTCCTTTGTATCTGGCCCAAGCAGCAGTGTGGCCAGGAGGGGGCAGAGGAAAGGCACAAGGCTGCTGGCTACAGCAGAGGATTCTGTGCCACTCACAGTACCACCCCCAGGCCATCTGGTGCCCTGGCCCTTACAGGAAAGGAGTGGGATGCAGGCATCCGAGGGGGAGGCTTAGAGCCATTGCATCAGGCTGTCCTTCTCCTCACCAGCCACCCTGGCTAAATGTCTAAGCCCAAGGCTTGCCATCGGGATGAAGATACCTACCGGGCACAGCAAAGTGGTCTCAGCAGAGTCTAAATCTAGAATAGGTAAGGTCAAGACCATACTTACTCTTTGGTCTTTTCTTTAAAATTTTAAACAATTTTACTTTATTATTTAGTTTCTTTCTGACCAATTTCTGACTCCCCCACAAGCTGTGTGTGTGTGTGTGTATGTGTGGTGAGGAGTCATGTCATGTGTTTAGACATCAAAGAAAAATTTCTCTCCTTGCACACGGATCCTGGGAATGGAACTGGGGTTGCCAGGCCCCACATCAAGTGTCTTTGCCTGCTGACCTGTCTCATCAGCCTGGCAGGTTTGTTTTGTTTTGTTTTGTTTTTCCCCAAGACAGGGTTTCTCTGTGGAACTCACTGCCCTGGAACTCACTTTGCAGACCAGGCTGGCCTCGAACTCACAGAGATCCACCTGTCTCTGCCTCTTGAGTACTGGGATTCAAGGTGTGCACCACCATGGCCAGCTCCTAGTAGTTTTCTTAAGTGGAACTTAGAAATAAACCTATCTCCAGGATAGTTGGGGCACATGGAGAAACCCTGTCTCAAAAAAAAAAAAAAAAGTGAATTTCTAGAGAAGGGGTGGGATCTATGTATTGTTGCTGGGCACAGCAAGCTGGCTGGAGATAACAGCCCTTAGGTCCCTCACAGGAGCAGAACATGAGCCTGGCAGGCACAGGCTGGGGCCACCTTCAAGGAGGGGCTTTTGAGAGTCTTGACCTGACTGAACCCTGGACCTGCAAGCCCCTACCCTTATGTTGCACTCATTCCTCAAGTACACATCCTCAGGAGGCCTAGGCCAGGCTCTGCATGGTCCTGGATGCACTGAGGCGGGCATAAATGGGCAAAATCGCTGCTCATATTCTACAGCTCGCTTCTAGGCCACTGGCTCCCCAGCTCACCTTTACATGTCTGTGCCTTGACTTCTCCCCCAGACTGTCAGAGCAGACAACAGCCGTATTGCAGACGACTGGAGAGGCAGACTGACCAGGCCGAATGAACCTGGAGCATCAGCAAAGCCACGGAGGGCAGTGTTTACACACCTACTTCTACTTTGAACAACTCTGACACTGAGGACATCATCAGGATTTTTCCTAAACCTACATCTAGGGAGCGACAGGAGCATTTCCCACTTCCACCACTTCCTCCCCACCTCCACCATAGAACATTAACATCTCTCCTGCTATCAATGTGTTGTCAGAGCAAAGGTTTCTTGTTCTGGTGAGAACAGTGCATATGCCAAAAGGAAACGCTCTACGTAGTCTTTTGGCACAGTTTCTAACAGATGAAATCTTTTTAATTTTCTTTTTAAAAATTTATTTCATGTGTATGAACGTTCCACCTGTATGTACTTAGGTGCATCATGTGCATGCAGTACCCAAGGTGACCAGAAGAGGGCATCAGATTCCCTAGAACTACAGCTGGTGTAAGCTACCTTGTGGGCACTTGGGAACTGAACCAAGGTAAGGTCCTCTGTTCTTGAAGTAAGTAAGTAGAAGGTGCTCTTGGGGGCTGGAGAGATGGTTCAGAGGTTAAGAGCACTGACTGTTCTTCCAGAGGACCCGGGTTCAATTCCCAGCAACCACATGGTGGCTTATAACCATCTATGATGACATCTGGTACCCTCTTCTGTATACTTTATACATAATAAATAAATAAATCTTTAAAAAAAAAAAAAGGTGTTCTTAACTGTTGCACCAACTCTCCAGCCTACGAGTGAAATTCTTTACCTGCCTTGAATTGAAAACAAAAAATCCAAGAAGAACTGACCTTCCTCCAGAGGAATGACTGGTCCAATCCTATTTATTTCGGACCAATCTCATTCTGAAGAAAAATGAGCCATGGATGGGATTCCCTGGAAGAAAACTAGACAACTAATCACTGCTTTGACTCTCCAGGTTGTTTTGCTCCAGAATGATCCAGAATAATTCAAGATCTCATAAAATTGTTCTGTCTATAAACAGAGCATGCTCTGAGCACCTCTTCTAGGGAGCAAAGGAAGCCCTGAGTGAATGAAATTCCCAGTGAATGTTAGCTGTTGATATGGGCACAGTCATGTCAGACCCATAGGAAAATGGCAAAGCCTTCCCCTAACCCCCAGGGTGAGACCCAGAGGGATGACAAAGCCTCGCTTTGGGGTGAGTGTGACAGTTGACAGTATGTGCACATCATTTCCACGATAGCTTTCTGCCCCCAGATACTTATGGCCTGAAGACTGCTCCGCTCCAGGAACAGCTCCTCCCAAGATTAGCTAATCCTGTCTCCTTGTCCCGCTCTGTTGCAATAGCCCTGCCTCTCTCTACAGCTCAATAAACATGCTGAACTTCCAAGGCGCTGCGGTTTCTCCAACAGAGAGCCTCACCCACATGATCTCAGCCCTTTTGCCTGTCAGTCTGTCTGTGATCTTTTCTTCATTCCTTCACAATCCCAGTCAGATCTGTCCCTGAAGCCATACTGGACACAGCACTCCCCCAAATTCCATAAGGTGTTAATATGCTCCACGCATGCAAAAACCCAGCAAAGGATGTGGCCTCCCTGCTCCACAGACCCCCCCAGAGCTAGCTAATCCGGGCACGGGCAGAATGGTGATGCTCAGGTCCAGCCAGGTAAGGTTGTTCTCCCTGTCTGTGACTCTCATCCCCAGGCCTTGTCTACTGCTTTGCAGCACCTGCTAAAGCAATAAGACCCCAACTGATTCCAAGAGGTACAAAAATAACCCTAACCACACGGTAGTGCCCAGTTTCTGCCTCTGTTCATTGGTCCCTCCACGGCACCATCAGCAAGAGGTTCCATCTTTCTCTCCATCTGCATGGCAACCTGAGTCACAAACCAACTAGCAAGTCCTCACTCATGATACATAAGAGAAATGTTATATTTCTCGTAGTCGTATATTTAATAACCAAGAATATGCACCGAGACCCTCCATGTCATTTGTGAGTCCCTTGATTCTCTCTGGGACTGCTAGATCCCTTCCCACTGTCCTACATCCTATTGACAGGTCCTAGACACAGGACCTGGGCTGGCAGGTCCTCATCTAAGACTCAGCATTCCCACACTCCTTCCTGGACAGGGTCCCCATGATCCCTCCTATGGCTGACTGTGGTGTGCTGAACTGGGGCTGGCAGTATTCTCCAGACTTTCCTACTCCAACTGGGCCACTGCAGAAAGCATGTGATGACATCGAGCTTCTTATAAAAGCTCTGGAGCACACACACACTGTCACTCAGACAGCTGACTTCAGAACCAGCCTGCCACATGTACATAACATCAGGTTAGGCAGAAGCTTAGCTTGAACAGGCCATCTTGGCTGATGGGACATAGAGGTGTGCAGAATAGATGTGGTTTCTCAGGAAGGTTAAACAGATGTGTGAGCAAGAGCTGCAAAGTTGGTTCTTCATCACATTAAAGAATGACAAGGGAGGTGACGCTGCTCTTAGTAAGGGACAAAGGGCAGTGGCACCGGCTTGATAATTATGCTTTGCCATACCTCAGGAAAATGTGCCAAGGTTTAGTTTTCTTTGACAGGAAAATCCAGCTCCAGGGAAGCAAAATGCTATCTACAGGCCCTCACAGAGTAGACCTGTACGACATGTCATGAGCATGGACCTGTGCAACAGGCCAAGGCAGCGTTTTTTCAAATGGGAAACCATGAACAGCACACGCTCTGTGAAAGCTCATCTGAGAGAGGCTGACAACTTAGCCTGTCTTAGTGCTCTGGATGCCTCTGAAGATGCTAAGAGCTCATGGAAAGGACCACTTGGTCTGTCCAGCCCAGCATTTGTTTGAAGGATTCGGCCAAGAGGTTTGCTCTCCACCAAATACTGTGAATTTGCAGCAACTTTGAGGCCTTGCTTCCTCCTGGCCCAGAGCCTAGGCTTCCGCCAGCACAACAAGGCAGATGGACTGAGTGTCTCCAAGGTCCTCCTACTCTGCTGTTTTTCTAGGCACAGTCAAAGGCTGGCTCCTTTCCCATCTCACTAAAGATTCTGGACTTAGAGGAACTGGGAGGCTAAGGCCGCAGTATAATGAGCACTGGAATACCTATCAGGATGCTGATGCCATAGCATGTGTGCTTCTTTCTTGATTCTCACCCACCTAGGGCTGCAGCACAAGTGAGCATCTCATGGAAGGGTTCCAGAGGGGAGAGACCAACATGATAATGAGATAGCCCACAGACACACTGGCTATCCGCCACATCTCCCACTCCTGGGAGGCTGGGTGCTTTTAGCTTCTCAGGTGCGAGGATCAGACAGGTGAACGGCCCCTTTCTTGATCACACCGTTCTCAATGTGGAGCAGCTGACACTTACTTAACCGAGCGGAGCTGTGCAGGGATGGGTCTGCTTCTAATCACAGATGCAATCATCACGAGCGTGCACGCCTCCTCAGGAAGCCTCCACATTCCAGGAGCCACTCCAAATGCACTGAGTCACCGCCCCACAGCAGCAGCTCCTTCCTCGGAATCTCACACTTACCTCTTGAAAACCACACATCCCACACCCACAGCACCTCACAGCATATATAGACCCTGACCTGTTAACAGTTATTCTCACTTACCCCACATGGTCCAAACAACTCCAGCTGCTGATAAACCCCAGTGGCTGCCTACAGTAGCTACGCTCCATCCTGTTCAGTCTTTTGGGGGAGAAGAAGAGACTTCTATGCATTACCCTGTGGCAGTACAAGGATGCCAGGAAACATATTCAGTGCATTTCAAAAGTACGGCCCTAATTTAGCTAATGCATGGGAGCCCCAGGCTCTGGGTCACCAAAGGCTGTGTTAGACATTCCACTCCAATGCTTTGCACCCCAAACAAAGCCACAGCGGAGATGTGGACTGACAGTGCTTTGAAGTAGAGGCTAAGCTCTCGGCTATGGTCCTGAGGCTAGCCCTTGTGAGAGAAGGACAAGGACCCTTGGGAGAGCTTAGCTTCTACACAAAACTGGGGAGACAGTCTAGCCCACCCTCTAGGCCCCCAGGTAACTGGGACTGAAACCTCCAGAGTTCCGTGGGAATGCAGTTCCTAGACCCTTACCAGCATCCGTCTGGGGCTGTCAAGGAGGCAGGTCTGGGGACAGGGGAATTTGACTCCCCTTGGAGGCATGCAGGGTCATCTCTAAAGGAGTAACCATTGGGAGAAGTTGCCCACTCCAAGGCCATGTTTTTCTTCAGGCTAAAATTAAACCAGGCTTAAAAAATAGCTCTTTTTAAGTTTGTAGGGGATTTTTGTTTGTTTGTTTGTTTGCTTTGTTTTTAGAGGCAGGATTTCACTGTGTAGCCCTGCCTGACCTGGAATTCCTTCTGTAGACCAGGCTAGCCTTGAACTCAGAGATCTTCCCGCCTCTGCCTCCCAAGTGCTGGGATTAAAGGCGTGCACCATCACTGCCAGAAGTATTTTATTTTTATGAGTATAGGTGCTTTCCTACTTATATGTTTCTGTGCACCTGTGTGGAGAAGGCATCGGATCCCCTGGGACTGGAGTTACCGATGGTTGTGAGCAGTTCTCTGGGTGCTGGGAATTGAACCCCAACACTCTGGAAGAGCAGATGGTACTCTTAACTGCTGAGCCTTTGCTCCAGCTCTTTTTAAGATTTAGGGTACAAGGATCTCTCAGGAGACTCGGGGCCACTGTCATCTGACCCTCCATCCTGCAGCCAGTACTACCACCCTGATAGCACTCCCACCATCAGGGGACACATACACCAGTGACTAGGAAAACTGGCCATGATCAGGGCTGCTGGGAAGAAGGGAAAGAACCAGAGGTGAGACGTTAATGAGACAGCGGTCAAATGCAGGCGGCGCCAAGGGCCGGAGGGTAGTTACCTGGGTAAGGTGGGGGTTGGGGTTGAACCCACATTGGTTGCAGACCTTGTTGTGACACTGGGTACAGGTGTTGAAGTTTGGCTGGCTGGAGGTCGATGTGAGGTCCGAGGTCTTGCATATAGGACACAGGGTGCTGCTGGGAAGGGGAGCAATCTGGGGGACGGAGTAGGGGGACGTGGGACTGCTGCCTCTGTCCGGTGACACCGAGGGGGACCTTCCTGATCTCTGTGTCCTGCTGTCTACCTGTAGTGTCCTGCGAGGACCATCAGCCTCCTGGCCTGATGGGCCTTGAGCCCTTGTCTCCCGGGGGCTCTCCCGGCCTGGAGCAGTAGCAGATGCTTGTTTTGGGGTTGGAGAAGTTGCTCTCTGGCTACTCAGGGGCTCCTTGGGGTCCAGTCTCCGTGAAACACTGAAATGACATTGAAAATGACTGTCAGAGACAGGCCTTATAGAAATAGCTTCCATAGGTCTCTTCCAACCTAGGATGACCCCAAGCTCCATCGCTGCCCTTTCTCCTGCACAGTGACATCATCAGGTCGCTATTTACTGTATCCTCTGCTGAAGTTCTGACAAGCCTCTTGGCAGACGGAATGACTGCCCTCTCACACCCTGAGAAAAGCAGATTCTAGTTAGTGGTCTACTCATTCTTTAGCTAAATATGACCTTGAACTTCTGATTCCCCTACTTCCACTTCAAAAGTGCTGGGATTACAGGCCAGCACCACCATTCCCAATTTATAACTTCTGGGGATCAAACCCAAGGCTTTGTACATGTTAGTCAAATAGTCTACCAACAGTGCTACATTCTCAGCCCAGGGACTATACTTTTTAAACTTTATTATTTTTACTTGTGTGTATGAGTATTTTACCTGCATGTGTGAGTCTGTGCACCACTTGCGGGCAGTACCCACAGCGGCCTAAAGAGGGCATTGGATCCCCTGGATGTAAGCAGCCACCTGGATACTAGGAATGAAACCCAGGTCCTCTGGAAAAGCAGCCAGTGCTCTTAACCAATATGGAAGTTTGAATAAGAATGGCCACAAAGGCTTGTGTATCTGAATGCTTCCCCATCTGGGAATGACACCATTTGAAAGGATTAGAAGGATTAGGAGGTGTGGCCTTGGAGAAAGTGTGTCACTGAGGCTGGGCTTTGAGGGGTCAAAAGCCCATGTCAAGCCCAGAGTTTCTCTCTCTACCTATAGATCAGGATGTAGTTCTCAGCTCCTGCCCGCACGCTGCCATGTTCCCCACCAGGAAGACAACAGACTAAATCTCTGAAACTGTAAGCAAGTCTCCAGTTCAAAGCTCCCCCACCCCCTTTTCCTCTCTCCCTCTTTTTTGTTTCGTTTTATTTGTTTGTTTTTGTTTTTTGGACAGAGAGTCTCTGTGTAGCTGTGGCTGTGCTAGAACTGGCTCCAGAGTGCTGGGATTAAAGACATGTGCCACCACGCCTGGCAAATGCTTTCTCTTATAATAGTTGTGGTGATCATGGTGTCTCTTCACAGCAATAGAGCAGAGACTGAGATGGCCGATGAGCCATCTCCAGCCCAGGACTGCACTGTTAAGAAACCTCCTGGCGGGGCTGGAGAGATGGCTCAGCGGTTAAGAGCACCGTCTGCTCTTCCAGAGGACCCGGGTTTGATTCCCAGCACCCACATGGCAGCTAACAACTGTCTGTAGTTCCAGTTCCAGGCAAAACACCAAGGCAAATAAATAAAGTTTTTTTTTTAAAAAAAAAAAAAAAAGAAAGAAAGAAACCTCCTGGTGATGTTAATATGTTTCTCTGCCTATTCCTTCCAGAGAACAGCCCCCCCCCCCCCAGCAAGCCTGGTGCCCAGGGAAATCTAAAATGGTGGGATGCAATATTGTTTCTTACTGGCTTAAATCCAGCCTTTGAGAAACCACTGAAGGAGACCCAATGTTCCTGACCACGTCCGTCCCAGTACAACCTGTCTGCGAGCTGGGTAGACCCAGCAGGTAAAAAAACATTCAGGCTAAAATCCAATGTTCTGAATTTCTCTTTTGAACTCACTTCTGCCAATTCACCTTCTTTTCCAGTTTGAACAAAAGTTAGCACAAAAGTCAAAGATCAAGTTTCCTGTTGCTTTCCAGAAAATTCCAGACTGGCTTTGGTCTGTATTTGAGCGGCTGCTGCTGGCAAAGGGATAGACCAGGTTTGCTGAGACACTGGTGAGGCTTCACTTATGTGGCCCACACTGGCCTCAGTTCACATCTTTGCCTCCCTGATTATAGGTATAAACTACCATGACCGGCTGGCTCAATGTGACATTTCTTTTTATTTATGTTTTTGTTTTTGAAGACAGGGTTTCTCTGTGGAGCCCAGGCTGTTCTATAAATCCACCTGCCTCCCTAATGCTGGAATTAAAGGCATGTGCCACCACTGCCCAGCTCACAGGGACTTTTAAACTCAATGTTGTTTCACAGGTTAGCCTCTCTTTAGAAATGTTTTCTATGCTGAAGGCTTGTAACAAACTGGTGCAGGCCTAGGAAAAGGCCTGTGACTGGCTTGCTCTCTACTGCATCCCAGGCCCATAGGAGCTTCCCACTGAGTAGATATTCAGTGAGCATTTGAAATGAAAAGGAAGACATGTGGATAGGGTGGTGAGCTCAGAAAGCAGGGCTCAATCAGGGCAGTGACATCATCAGCTCTGAAGATTTCACATGGCTTTGCTTAGCAATGGGCTCTCAGGAAATAGATTCTAACAACAGCGCCCTCTCTCCTCCCCTCCCCTCTCCGTCCTCCCCTCCCCGTCCTCCCCTCCCCCTCCCTCTGTTTATTTCTCCATTTGTCTTTCTTTCAGTCACTCACATTTACTGACCTCTGTGTTTGTTCTAGGTCCTCTGACTTGTCTGTGGTTTTGTAGACATGACCCACCTTCAGACTCTGTAACAGCATTCAGCTGAGTGTAGCTATGAATGCAGCTTAAGACAAAATCCTGAGCTTATTTAGAACATTATGAGGCTTTTTCCTGTGAATGTGGGGGGGA
Source organism: Sigmodon hispidus (assembly GCA_004025045.1). Lineage (NCBI taxonomy): Eukaryota > Metazoa > Chordata > Mammalia > Rodentia > Cricetidae > Sigmodon > Sigmodon hispidus. The sequence goes on along the minus strand of PVIH01000178.1, from coordinate 134,796 downwards.
GGGCACTCGACTGATTGGCTCCGGAGTGAAGTTTTTGACGACAATGTCAAAGGGTGGGCCGCAGCTGAGGTTGATGAACCCCCACAGTGCAGTCAGGTCGCTAAGAGCCCACAGTTACTCTTTACACATATACATATTTTATAAGTCTTCTTATAGTCTTTATAAATACCTGCTGAATATTTAACTAAAATGAATTTTTCAAAAAGTAAATCAGACAGGGATCCAATCACCTGGGGCTAGAAACAGATGTGCAAACAAATCCCTGTGAGACCCACAGCCACAGTCCTAAGGAAGGTGATGAGATCTTGACGCTTGGCCTCCGAGGACAAAGCACTCTCCCTGAGATGGAATAGAAACTAGACAGAAGGGTGATGTATAGAAAGGCCCAGAAGAGCCGTCAGAACACGCTCGGATGGGTGGAGGAGGCACCAGTATGTCAGATACAAACCATTATCCTCCCAATAGCAACAAGTGTCCCGTTACCTGATCTGTGAGAAGCTCGAAATGAACAGCAGAGGCCTGCAAGGTTTCCTAGAGGGTGCGTTTGGGCTCTGTGGCCCAGGGAAGGCGAAGAGGGTGAGAGCCCAGCAAAAAGAAAGACTACCCAGGAGACAGTTTATAGACCCAGAGAGCAGAAAGACACAGCAAGGGCATCATTCCTGCACTCACTCACGTGAGGAACCCGGGAGAAGGAAGCCCTGGGGATGGAGAGCACAAAGACAAATCCAAAGTCTAGGTTTGGTTGCACTGAAGACTGTGGGGAGCAAGACAATTCTTACAGTGTGGCTCAAGATATTGTTATCTAAGAGAGTGAGTTCACAGGCAATTCTCAGCAACAAAAGTCACCCAGAGTTTTGGTCCAGGAAAGCATACAGGGATCCAACAGCATTCGAGGACTCAGAGGAAAGTCCAGAAACAGAGCAGACAGAAAAAAAGACAGGAGAAAATGGCCCCATATAGCTGATTGTGGTGGTGCACACTTTTAATCCCGGCACTTGGGAGGAAGAGATGGGGGATTACTGTGAATTTGAGGCCAGCCTGGTCTACATAGTGAGTTCCAGGACAGCCAGGGCTATAGGTCTGTACAGACCCTATGTTGGAAAAAGAAAGACAATGACGTCATAGAGTTAGAAAGGCCCCCATATTGGAGAGCAGTCGACATCGCCCTTACTGGATCTGAGTTTTCACACCTGAAGCCGAGTTGCAGGAGACCATGGACCATACCATGAAAGCCCAAGATCTCCCCAGACCCAACAGTTCCTCCTCCTGCTTAACAAAGGTCCCACCAAGACAGAGCTCAGGAGTCATGGCTATCTAGACAGGGATCCCAATACAACCCAAGAGGAAGAAACTGCCTGAGGATAGAGACGGTAAGTCCTTTAGGAGGCAGGCCCTCCTTCAGACACATACAAAAGTCTCCACCAAAACATGATTGCTGGAAGCAAAAAAGAGGAAAGGGAGATGTCCACATGCAAGATCATCCTGTCCCATGAGAAACCTGGCCTTATGGACACAGGTCACAGTGAAGCCAGCCGCCAAGGCCAATGCTCCTCCTAGCAGCCTTGGGAGCCTGCTTCTTGGGGAGTACTGGAATAAGGATAATGTGTAAGGTAGGAAGCTGGATAAAGAGATAAAGACATGAGACTCGAAGAGATGGCTCAGCGGTTAAGAGCACTGACCGTTCTTCGGGAGGACCTGAGTTCAATTCCCAGCAACCATGGCAGCTAACAACTGTAATTCCAAGATCTGACACCCTTACACACCAATTCACATAAATAAAAATAAATATTAAAAAAAGAAACAAAGAATAGAAGGTCAGGCTGGAGGGAGAGAGTAGATATGAAGGGTGAATTATTTTTTAGATTTTTATTAGCTTTTTGCTTGCATGCATTTATACGTACCATGTGCATATCTGGTGCCTAAAGAGGCCAGAAGAGGGCATCAGATCCCCTGGAATTGGAGTCAAGGATGGTTAACTGTGTGTACTGGTAATGAAACCTGAGTCCTTTGCAAGAGCAGCATGTACTTTTAATCACTAAGCCACCCCTCCAGCTACAATAAATAACTACATTTTAAAGATGGCAAAGAAAGGCTGAAGATATGAAAATGTTCAATTTTACCAGCTTTCCTTCCTTTCAACATTTAGGGTTATTAACTATTCACAAATAATTTTAACCTAGCCCTGTTGGCCAAGGCAGGAAGGAACCCCCTGGTTCCTTCCAGGAAGGGTGCAAAGTCAGACAGTCTGCCTGAACCTCACTAGCCCTAAGGAGCTCTGTGGCTTTCTGCCCCATCCATGCCACTGGGAGACATAACCCACAGTGCATTGGTCAGAGAAGCAAAGAACTGGTTCATTCTAGTGACTGAAAGATGCTGCAGACTGGGCCACAGCAGGGCAACTGGAAGGGAGGAGGCTGCCTGGTCCATGGCGGGAAGCATCCAGGAGCTGCTCTGGCTGGTGTGGTCAGCAAGGACCTGCTAAAGCTGGGCGACTACAGGAAAGAAAGGCAGGAAAGAAGGAGCCAGGGTGTGGCCAGAGGAAAACTGTGCTGTGGACTCCACATGGCAGCCTCTAGAGCATGCCCCCCACCACCTCCAGCTGACATTTGAAAGAGAAATGACTCATATTAATAAGCTGTCTCTGTTCATCAGGAGGTGGGACCATAAGGAAACTCTCTCTAAGTCAGGGCAGTTGAAAGAACCCCACAGCTTCAAATAAGGTTTTCAAAAATTCATGGCTGACCTTTCATTAATGGGCAATTACAGCTGGGCAAATACTGTGGGAGGACCCCCATCGTTGGGGACATTCTAGTAGTTTCTAGGAAAGCCAGCAGAGAAGCCGAGGCACTGGTGGTTGCCAGGGTGCAACTCCTGGGTTCTGGAGTTCTTCACTCAGGAATGGATTCCCGTTTCTATACAAGGAACCCCCTTACTTCCTCGGTCTGTAGGAGCAGCCTTCTGCCCTTCTTAAAAACCATGTGATCCTGTTAATAAAACATGTCTTTGCATTTCTAACACATGAATAATTATCTACAATTACATGCACTTAGACTATTGATAACCCCTCCCATAGATATGCTTTAAAAGATTAATAGAAAATAAACGTAAGAGGGCTGGGCACGTGGCTCAGCTGGTGGTGCAGGCCTGTCATGTTAGCACTGTGGGTAAAGGCAGAAAGATCAGAAGTTCAAGGTCATCCTTAGCTATATTCGCAACTTGAGACTAGCCTGGGCTAGAAAAAGAGAGGTGAGGACATAGTTTTCGTCCTTTATCCCACCTCCTACCCAACATGTGCTTTAGCTTAGAAACCACCACCAAAACGCCCAGTCTCCAGTCTTTTTTTTTTTTAAGACTGTATTTTTAGGGTGTGTGTGTGTGTGTGTGTGTGTGTGTGTGTGTGTTGGATGTAGTAACTTCAGAAGCCAGAAGTGTGGCAGTTTGAAGAAAAATAGCCCTATAGGTTCATATATTTGGTGTCTAGTCATCAGGGAGAGGAACTAAGGGATGGATTAGGGGGCATGACCTTTGGGGAGTATGTCACTGCGTGTCTCTTCATAGCAATGGAACCCCAACTAAGACAGGCAGTACAGTGGGAAATTCCATTGCCTTCAATTAGACACAGAGGTCATAGATTTACCATTTATGATATGGAATAAAACCAAACCCTTAGACATGTCTCCAGGGACAGAAGGTCTCACTTAGAACTGGGCCAGACACACCTCAAGCCAGACTCATTCCCTGCTAGAAAGAAAAAGGCATACGGTAGTGGTCCAGGGAGTGTTTGCCTTTGGCCTTCTTTGAGTCCCATTCTGTGAACAGATGTTGTGCGAATGATAACTTGCCCACAGGTGAGAGAGTGGTGAATGCAATCTCCTTAGATTAAGGACTGTGCCAGGTTTATTACTGATGTTTATAACAGGTTTATTACTGATGTTTATAGAGTTTATCTCTAGAAATAGTTGTATATTCACTCATTCCTACAAAAAGAATTGCCAGGAATCACATTTTCTGAGTCTTTGAATGCTTGTCTGTATCTTTGTGATCTTTGAACTTGAACAACAGCTTAGCTGGACACAAATTCTGAGTCCACACTTTCCTGCCTGAGCCAGACAGCTGCAGCTGCCGTTTCCTGTGGAGGAGAATGCCAGCTTAATCTGACATTCTTCCTCTTTTGTAGGTTAACCTTCTCCCTCCAGATCAGCAGTTCTCAGTGGGTTACAACCTTTTAGGGGCAGAACGACCCTTTCATAGGAATCTCATATCAGATATTATGTTACAATTCATAACAGTACCAAAATTAGTTATGAGGTAACAAGGAAAATAATTATATGATTGGGGGTCATCACAACACAAAGAACTGTACCAGCCAGACAGTGGGGGTGCACACTTTTAATTCCAGTGCTGGGGAGGCAGAAGTGAGTCTCTGTGAGTTCGAGGCCAGCCTGGTCTACAGAGCTAGCTCCAGAACAGCCTGTTACACAGAGAAACCCTGTCTCAAAAAACACAAACTGTATTAAAGAGCTGCAGCATTAGGAAGGCTGGGAACCACTGTGCTAGATATACAAGGGCTCTTTCTTTTTAAGTGTCGTGACTTCACCAAGATATGCTTGGGCTTAGACAGTCCATGTCCAAGTTTCCCTGAAATTGACTCTGCATGTCACACTAAGACATTAGTTATGCTTGGTGGCACAGGCTTGTAACCTTCGTGACTCCGGAGGCTCACACACATCACACACACACATCACACACATCACACACACACACACATTCTTGTTTTCTTGTTGCTGTTTTTGAGACAGGGTTTCTTTGTGTAGCTCTCTGGCTGGCCTCAAACTCACAGAGATCTACCTGCCTCTGCTTCCCAAATGCTGGGATTAAATGTGTGGGCCACCACTGCCTGGCCTGAACCTTTAAAAAAAAATTCAGGTTCTCCCCCCCCCCCCCCCCCCCGCCACACACACACACACACACACTGGTCTCTCTAGTCACAAGCTTACACCTACACATAAGCCTTGAGTGAAGCCTGGGTACTCACAGACAGCTGGGCATGCTACTGAATCTATGCTCATGGGCTCACCAGAAGGCTAGCTAAATGTTTCCACAGCACCGTGTGAATCACACCTCTGGTGTGAAGCCACCCTGAGGTCACCTTTCCACAGGTGTTAGAAGCCAGTGCTGACTCCTTGCAGGGAACTGTGGGCTGACTTCCTGTTGGTCAGGTCAGAATAAGAGCCCCCAAGAGGGCAAGGGTCTCTGAATTTTTACAGTGCTGTCCCTGTTTGCAAGCTGAAGGAAGCAAGTTTCACAGTTTGTTTTAACTAACTGGTGGGAAAAATATATATAATTAGGAAAGCTTTGTAAGAAATTACCCTGCAAAGGTTTCTTTTAGGTGAATTAAGACAGGCATGTTTATATTATTCATCTAATACAAAGTTCTGGTTCGGGCTGGAGAGATGGCTCAGAGGTTAAGAGCACTGACTGTTCTTCCAAAGGACCCAGGTTCGATTCCCAGCATCCACATGGCAGCTAACAACTGTCTGTAACTCCAAGATCTGACATCCTCACCCAGACATACATGCAGACAAAACAAATGTATATAAAATAAGGATAAATAAATTACATATATATATATATAAAAGTTCTGGCTCAACCAATTAATTATTCATAAATTCCCAGAGGATGGGAGGAAAAGAATGGGTTTTACAATGTGGTGGAAGAGCTGGGTTTTAGTAGGAACTTAGTGGAAGGGAGAGTCCTGCCGTAGCTTAGCAACCGTCCCTGTGGCTCCTTCCCTGACTTTCTGACCTGCTCATCCCAGCAGAGACAAGTCGGTGGGCCTTCCTGCTGAGGACAGACAGATGTCCTGGCTAGAGTCACTACCCAAAACTGAGACACAGGCCAATAGCTCCTTGAAGGCTCTCCCTGTCACCTCCTAGGCTTTTCCAATGGCCTGGTACAGACCACCAGAGGAAAGGAAGGCCAGTTATAAGGAACTCTTCCTCCTGGGCACAGCTAAGCACTGGCCTGGGCTATTGACTTTGAGCATATCACAGTGCTTCTCTGTGCCTAGACCTACAGCACACACTCCATTTGAAAGCCCAGGAACTTCCTGGCTTTTGTTCCTAGCGAGTGAGTGGCTCTGGACCTACCAGCTCTCTCTAGGGACTCCTCTACCTGGATCAGCTTAGCTTAGTGGCTTTTCTGCAGCCTCTGGAGGCCATGGCTCCCAGCATGACCAGGTCACAGAGGCTCTTGCTTTTCACCCAACTTGCAGACATCTGTACTGGGGTCCCACGTGGGCACAGCTCTGAACTGTGGGGTGTCCTAGTTTCCTGACCCAAGAGAAAAGCTCCTGAAGCCAGAAGACTCTAATTAGAAGTCAGAAGTCATCAAATAAAGCTGAGCCAGCTGTTCCCAGGTCCCAGCTACTGCAAATTCCACCTCTACAGTCCTCTACCGAAGGGATGGGGCACAAGCCTCTGGAAATTCTGCGGCAACTGGGAAGTTGAAAGAAGCAAAAGCAATCTGTAAGCCTTTGTGACTATGGAGAAGGCTAGCCCCGGCCAGCCTCCTGTCTACTGCTCCCAAAAATGAAGAGACTCAGGACCACGAACTAGAAATTCCTGTATTTCTGCCCAGTCTTCAGTATCTGTGCTGAGACTCAGTGCTCAGCCTGCTGTCAAGGCTTCTGGAATATCTCCTCAGTCCACAGAGACGGCCAGTTCTGCTCAACACGCAGCAAGGAAGACATGGTCAACAGCATAGCTGGTGGGCTAACTCGGGGTTTGCATCTCTGATATTTGAATAGGCTGAACATGGGTATGGTCTAGACCCAGAAACTTCCAGGTGTATGATATATTACAAAGCCTGCTGTTGAGATTTTCAGGGAATGGCTGCCTGGCCTTAGATCCCTTGAGCTGATTCTCATGGGGAGTCAACAGAATTTGAAAACTATGTCTATTGCCCATCCAAGGAGAGAAAGAAACATCAACATAATTTTTGCCTCTATATCTTAAAAAGTTATCTTTCTACATAATGGAAGGGGTATAAATATGAGCAAGGTAATGATATGCAGGTATGAAATGCCACAAGCTGGGAGAGGTGGCCCACACCTGTATGGTGGTGTGAGCTTTGGCTATAGAGTCTCTTGTCAGTCAGGGAGATGAAAGAAAGGAAGGAAGGAAGGAAGGAAGGAAGAAAACTAAAAGTTATAAAGAAACCTATCATTTTATACTATATACTACAAAATAAATAAACCACTAAAGGATGAAGGAGAGCTCTCCAGAAGTCAAGGTTTCTTGGTTTTTTGGTTTTTTCTGATACAGAGTTTCTCTGTGTAGCCCTGGCACTAACTCAGCCCAGGCTGAGGCTGGCTTCAAACTCACAGAGATCCATGTCTCTGCCTCCTCCGAAGTGCGGGGATTAGAGGTGTGCACCACCACCGCCCAGCCTGGCTTCTTGATTGTTTTATATATATATATATATATATATATACATATATATATGTATGTATATATATATAAACTTGCTAGCAATATTACTATTTCTTTTTATTTTTTCTATTTAAGAATAAGAAAAACCTTGTCTGTGACTTTAAAATTGTTAAAAGGAATTGGGGGATTGCTTGTTGACTTTATCTATCTATCTATCTATCTATTTATTATTTCTAATTCTGAAAGAAAACAAAAGGAAGGGCTGTGAGTTGGCTGAGAAGGTAAAGAGACTTACTGCAAAGCGTAAGACCCGAGTTCAGGACCAGGGATCCCCGTGATGGGAGGTGAGAACCAGCACTGAGAAAGCTGTTCTCTAATCCCTAGGCACAGGTGTATGCAATGCACGTACACACACACACACACACACACACACCCCATACCACACCACAACCACCAAATAGACATGTACAAACATTACAGAAGGGGTCAGAATTTCCCATATCCATTCACACTGAGTCACCCTGAAGCGCTGTACTTTGGCCCAGGGCGCTGTGCTAGCTCTAGAGCAGGCTTGTTCCAGAGACTGAAGAGTCCCACTTGACAAGGGGCCTGAGCCTGGTCCATGAGACAATGGTTAAGACTGGAAGCAGCAGAGAGGAGCCAGCGACGCTTCCCATGCTTCCCAGGGAAGCCTCCACCAGCCTTCCCTCTGCAGAGCTCACGCGGCAGGAGGAGACTGACTGACAGTTGTTTCTGACCTCGGCACACGCACCACGGCACCCCATACCACGGCACCCCCATACCACAGCACCCCATACCACAGACATACACAATAGCAATAATTTTAAAAAGAGACAGCAGGTATCAAGAAGAAATAAAACCTTTGCTTTGCAGGTTCAAATTTACTACAATCAAAAGAATTTTTAAAAATCAATGTTTTTACACACAAAACACCTTTGACAACACATAAAACAATGGGAACTTGAATGTGCATGTACATGTGTGTGTGTGTGTGTGTGTGTGTGGTAAAGATGTAACAGTCCTCCAGAAAAAGAAATAAATGTAAGATGCCAAAGCAAGAGAAATTCTGGAGGATTTGATGAGGAGGATGATGAGGTGTGTGTGTGTGTGTGTGTGTGTGTGTGTAGCTCCAGAGAAAAGGGGATCATCTAACTTTCTTCTACACATAGTGAGTTCTCAGAGCCTGCCACAGGACCCAGCCACAGGGTCAGTATATGTTTGTCAACTGAATGACAGTTATAGCGAAATGACTGGTCAGGGACCCAGAGGCTCTCTGTGGTAGGGCTAACACCCTGGGCATGAAAGGCCAAGGACTCACTGCAGTAATCCTGGATCTACAGGCATCCCATACCAATGGTAGACAGAATTGGGGAAAGACACTAAAGTCTAGGACAGACATGACAGTATCTGCTCGGAATTCTTATTCAGAAAGTCTACTTGAGAAAGACAGTGGCCACAATCAGTCACGCATGTGAAGGAACCTTAAAGAGCCACTTCACAAAGCCATGAGAATGAGGCCTTCTGGATGCACCTCCAAGGGACTCCACTGTGGGCATTTGCCCACATCCCCATAGCGTGCTACAGTGGGACCCATAGTCTAGCAGGTTTCCTAGTCCCATACTGCCTGCAGACAAGGGTTCCTGATGCTACACCTGCCCCATCCCAACCCCAGCTCGCCCTCTGTTCTCTAAGGCCCAATGTCACAGGCTGGGGAGAGGACTCTGGATAAAACACTTACTGTGCAAACATGAGCACTGCAGTATGGATCTCAGAAAAAAGATAGGTGGGCATGGAACTGCTCACAGTCCCAGCACTTGAGGTCCCACAGGGCAAGCTGGCTAGTGAGAGACCACCCACAGCTGGTAAGCTCTAGGATGGACCAGTGACTGAGCTTCAAAGACGAGCAGTCAAGAAAGACGTTGTACATCACCTACATCAATGTCGGACCTTCACACATGATGATAAATACATATAAACGCAGAACATGTACACACATGTATGCCCACACATATGCAAGAGCAAGGACCCTTAACTCCTGGCTCTAGCTCTCTACCCACAGGGGCATCTGACAGATTTCTCCAGTCCTGCCATCTGCTGTATCGTCTTGCAGACTCCAGTCGCCTCCCAAAGGAAAGGCTTTTCACGGGCACTGGGTCCCTCTCTGGCCTCACTCTTCCTGTCACCTGCATCCAGCAGAGCACAGGTGCCCGCCCACATGGGGCTAGTGCTAAGGAAGGGTTGGACTACAGGATGTAATTCTCTGCAAGGCTTGTGAAAGACAATAAAGGATGTATATGGTGCCATCTCAAGATGGTAAATGTGCTGGCTAGTTTATGCCAACTTGACACAAGCTAGAGTCATCAGAAAAGACGGACCTCAATTGAGAAAATGCCTCCAGAACACTGGGCTGTTGGCAAGCTTGTAGGGCATTTCTTAATTAGTGATCAATGGGGGAAGGCCAAGTCCACTGTGGATGGTGTCACCCCTGGGCTGCTGCTTCTGGGTTCTATAAGCCATGGGAAGCAAGCAAGACAGTGAGCAGCACACACACACACACACACACACACACACACACACACACACACACACACGGTGGCCTCTGCATCAGCTCCTGCCTCCAGGTTCCTGCCCTGTCTGAGTTCCTGTCCTGACTCCTTCCATGACGAACAGTGATGTGGAAGTGTGAGCTGAATAACCCTTTCCTCCCCATGTTGCTTTAGTCACGGTGCTTCATCACAGCAACAGAAACCCTGACTAGAACGGTAAATGAGATAGATTTCAGCTAGGAAAAGCATCCCTTTTTCTAAACAACACCCACTGCGACATCAAAGGACATGTGCACAGTCACCACTTCTCCATCTTCAGCATCACCGTGTCCATTGTTCTACACGCTGCTGGCCTCAGTGCAGGGAAACGTACATGGATGCTAATTTATTCCCCCTTTGCAATTACACCGTCTTTCCTGTGATTTTCTTGTTTAGAAGATGTATTTATTTTCATGTGTATGGGTGTTTTGCCTGTATATATCTGTGCACCATGTGTATGCCTATTTCCAAAGGACGTCAGAAGAAGGTGACAGGTCCCTTGGAACCAGAGTTTTACATCGCCATGTAGGATGGGAACCAAACCCAGGCCCTTTGAAAAGCGGTAAGTGCGTTTATCCACTAAGCCATTGCTCCAGCCCCTTCCTCCGTGGGTTCTCTGGCGTTTCATGGTCTCAGGTAATCAGACTAGCCTCAGACTCTCTATGTAGCCAAGGATGACCTTGAACTTGTAATCCTCCTGCCTCTACTCTCCATGTGCTGGGACTACAGGTGTGTACCATATGACTGTTTCATGTGCCAAGAGCCTCTGTGGAGCCAGGCAAGTGCTCTACTGACTAAGGCCCAGCCCCATGCCTGCTTTGCAGTTCTGGGAGTCCAGCTATGGCTCTACTCACTGACCTTTTCCTCCTTCTCAAGCTAGAAGGTCTAAGAAAGGCTGGGACTTCATTTCTAGGTCCTTCCTGTGGGCAGTTACGCCAACTGCCTCCCCACCCACCTCCCCACACCTCCCCCTTGCTGTGGAGGTGGGGTCTCATCCCCTTGCCCCCATTGATCAGCCTCATACCCTCTCTCCCCAAGCCCCAAAGGCCTGACTTAAGGTCAAAACTTCTCATCTAAGGTTTCAATTTATTCAACTTAATATTAATACCTTTTGAGTGCCTGGACCCATCCTCACTAAGAGAAGTCCCTGAATGGCCACAGGAGCTGGTCCCTGTTCTCTCCTTCCCAGGGCTCCTTGTCTGAGGAGTAAAGGCTCAGAAACATTTCTGCCTCTAGCTAATGTGGCCAGACCATGAAGCTCAGTGACTTAGCTTTAAATTTCACAAAAATAAATCTTTGAGGAGCTGGAAAGAGGGTTCAGTGATCAGGAACACCTTTGCTCTTGCTGAGGACCTGGGTTCACTTCCCAGCACCCACACGGTAGCTCCAGTTCCAGAGGATGGGACACTCTTTTCTGACCTCTGCAGGCACTAGATACATTTGTGGTGCACATAAGTAATGCAAATATCCAAGCTTTCCAATGGTCTTTTACTGTTGTGGGTTTTTTTTTTTCTTTCTTTCTGAGACAGGGTTTCTCTGAGTAACAGCCCTGGCTGTCCCAGAACTCACTATTTAGACCAGGCTGTCCCAACTCACAGAGATCCACCTGCCTCTGCCTCCTGAATGCAGAGATTAAAAATATGCACTACCACCACCCAGCCTTTTCTGATTGTCTTAGGAGACCCCTGGGAAACAGTCATTCAACCCCAGAGGTTACAACCAAACCATAGGTTAAAAACCACTTTCTACTTAGATGCATGGTGACAAACGTATAATCCAAGAGATTGGCTGAGGCAAGAATATCCATTTCAAGCTAAACTAGACTGTACTGTAAATTCTAGGCTAGCCTAGGCTACATAGTAAAACCCTGTTTTAGAGGGAGAGAGAAATTGGTTTCATGTATCAGCCTGTGGATCTGGAAGCAGCAATTAATACTGGAAGAAAATACATATACCATATGTGCATGACAGAAATGCTCACAAGTACTATACAAGCATGAGTACATGAATACACGTGTGATCACATTCTCCATGGCTCAGGGTGAGCCACCAAGTAGTCAAGGGAAGGACAAATGCCCTGAATCACCATGCCAGGGCCAGCCTGGGCCAACACAGAATCCAGGACCGTGCCAGCATGAGGAATACAGATTGCCAGGTGCACAGTGGGCACTGAGGAAAACATTAGCTTTTGCCTTCCTCCTTCCTTCCCTGGCTTGAGAACAAGTAGAGTGGGCAGGGAGCCTGAGGTTCTGATGCCAAAGTCTCAGGGAAGTGGGAAGGAATGCAAAGTCAGCCAGCAGCTCCACGAGAAAAAAATATGGGTTGCATAGTCTGTGTCTGACAGGAGACCAGGATCTGAGAATCATGCTTACAACACAGGCCCAAAGCCCACCCAAGCCCACTCCTGCCCAAATCAAGTGAATTGGTGAGTGCATCGGAGCCCACACAGCCTTGCTGAAAGGGCAGCATGCTCAGGCATAGCCAGGCGTCCAAGGTCAAAGGAATGTCTGGGGAAGGGGCTGGGGACCTGGGCACGTTGGAGTTCCTGGAAACAGAGCGGGGCGTGAGAAATAGAGTATGTGGCAGAGACTCGGGGACACTGGAGGGAAATCTGGGGAGGACAGGGGATGAGGCTTTTACAGCATCAGCTTCTCCTCAGGAGCAGGTGCCTGGCACTGAGCCGTTCTGCAGACTTGATTACCTGGCACCGATCTAGGCAGACAAGGCTGCTCATCTCATGGAACTTGCCTTATGGTCAGGAAGCAGGAAAAACCCAAGAAGACAAATTCAGGGCATGAGAGGTGTTTAGAGGAACATGAGGGAGGAAATGGGGAGAGACTTCTGGAAAGGCATGTGTGAGAAGAGTCATGTAAACATCCTCGGAGCTGTACCAAGGCCCAGGGAGGGGATCTAAGGGAAGAATGACAGAGTCATAGGCTTTGAGACAGGAGTTTGCACTGCAGGAGGACCAACACACAGGCCAGCAAGGCTGGGGGATGTACCACGGGGAAGTGAGCCATGGGGATGATATGGATGGCATCTCCAAACCTTAGCATCTGTCTCCTCTCAGGCTCATTCTCATGTCCACTGTTGCAGACATTCAAGATCTCTGCACTGGGGTGCAGTGGTTAGGAGCACTGACTGTTCTTCCAAAGGACCCAGGTTCAGTTCCCAGCATCCACATGGCAGTTAGCAACTGTCTGTAATTCCAAGATCTGACATCCTTACACAGTTATACATGCAGGAAAAACACCAATTCACATAAAAAAAAATCTCTACACTGATCACAACAGCTAAACTGTATTACAAACCACACGTCCATCAATAAATGCATAAACAGTTTTATATATACATAAAATGTTATGACAAATGTTACCTAGCCCCAAACAGGAAGGGAATGAAAATATGCCACAATATGGATAAACCCTAAAGACTTTATGCTAATGAGATAAGCAGTCTCAAAAAAGCAGATGTTATAGAAGGTACCATAAATCTATAGTCAAATTCTTAGAGACAGAAAGTGGAATAGTGGGCACCAGGGTCTCAGAGAGGGGAAGGAGGAGCCCCTGTGGAGCAGAGCTTCTGTTTGAGACCATGAAAGGCGCTGGAGGTGAATGGTAGTCAGTGGCTCCACAACAATCGGAGCACCCAATACCACCTAACTGTACACTTAGACAGACCATTAAAGCTGGGCATGGAGGCTCATGCCTGCAATCCCAGCACTCAGAGACTGAGCCAAGAGGACTCCAGTAGCTTGAAGCCAGCCTAAACTACAGGCTGACATAAAACAAAACGGGCTACCAATGTGGTTTGGTGGGCAAGGTGCTCGGCACACGAGCCTGACAACCTGTGTTTGATTCCCAGAGTCCAAGTAAAGGTAGAAATAGAGGAAACACTCAGCCAGGTAGTAGTGGCACAGGTCTTTAATCCCAGCACTTGGGAGGCAGAAGCAGGCAGATCTCATGTGTTTGAGGCTAGCCTAGTCTACGGAGTGACTTCTAGGACATCCAGGGCTGCACAACACAGTGAAATCCTTTCTCATCCACCCCTCAAAAAAACACTCCCTGGACTTCTACATGTGCACGGTGATAGGATGCCAACCCACACATACATACATATAATAATAATAAATAAAAATGTAAGAAATAAATATTGAAATGATACATTTTATATGATGTATATTTTATCAGAGTAAAGAAGGCAAAAGAAATGGAGTTCAGGGTCCTGCTACAGTGTAAATGAAACTAAATACCTACTGAGTGGAAGGGGTAAGCACAAAAAGATAAATTTTATTATTCTGTGTATATGAAGTTTATAGAAAAGGCAAATGCACTGATGCAGAAGGCAGGATGGAGAGTGCCGGGCTAGGGAAAGGAACATGGATAACTTATTAATGGAAATGGGTTTTCTTTAAAAATTACTAATTTTTAAAAGTTTATTATTCTTTCAAGATTTATTTACTTTTGTTTTATGTGTATGGGTGTTTTGCCTACATGTATTTCAGTGTGTCATATACATTTGTTCTTCCCATGGATGCCAAAAGAGAGTGTGGGGTCTCTTGAAACTGGAGTTACAGATGTTTGTGAGTTGCAACGTGGGTGGTGGGAATTGAACTGTGGTCCTCTAGAAAAGCAACAAGTGCTCTCTTTATTTGGGGGAGGTGCCTTTTTGAGAGTTTCTCTGTGTAGCCTTGGCTGTCCTGGAACTTAATCTATAGACCAGGATAGCCTCAAATTCACAGAGATCCACCTGCCTCTGCCTCCCAAGGGATTAAAGCCATGAGCCACCACCATTGCCCGACTGCCATAAGTGTTCTTAACCACATTGCATCACCTCTCCAGCCTCTTTGCCAGTGTTTTTATTATCTATCTATCTATCCATCTATACATCCATCTATTTGTTATAGACAGGGTCTTTCTATGTAGCCCTGGCTGTCCCAGAATTTGGTATATCAGTTGGCTTTGAACTTCCAGAGATCTACCTGCATCAGCCTCCTGGGGGTGGGGGAACTTAGTTCTCTCCTTGCCCTGTAGGCACATGGAACTCAGGTTCTGGCAAGCACAGTGAGCACTTTTACCATGTCACTAACACTGGAGTTTTCTTTTGAGATGATACAAATGAGAACTCTCCAGAAGTGACTACTGTGTAGTATTGTAAATGGACCAAGAACAGGGAATTATTTGAATAGTTAATTTACTATTATACCACTTTCACCTCTTCTCGCCTTGTTCCTGCCATGAGGCAGCTGCTCGTGAGCCAAGAACAAACCTGTTAGCACTCATAGTCTTCCTAAGTCAACAGGTCAGCTTCCTACACACACAGCTCTTTAAACAAAGGCCCAACCATTTGCTAATTCAGCATCTGTGGAAAGTAGCCAGCAGTGGCAATCCAGACAAGCACCTCCAGCCATAGCTGCATTGCTGGGAAACTTCCAGAAAAGCCAGTGGCATTTGCTTACACCTCACATAGACACTTCAAGAGTCACTGGAAGAAGAGCCAGTCCCACACTTGCTGGGCAGTGTATCACTAGCTAGGGAAGATGAACGAGCCGTACAGGAACGTCACTTTCTCTAGCATCTCAGAGATCGGTGTCTCCACGACCAAGCAGGAGATCAGCAGAGAAAGATCTGAGCACCTCAAGGGTCCCAGGAGAGCTGTCCTGAAGGAGCCAGCAATGGAGGGGCCTAGCTTAGGTGCTCAGAGAGAGGC
Organism: Sigmodon hispidus; assembly: GCA_004025045.1. Taxonomy (NCBI): domain Eukaryota; kingdom Metazoa; phylum Chordata; class Mammalia; order Rodentia; family Cricetidae; genus Sigmodon; species Sigmodon hispidus. Next base: position 119,049 of record PVIH01000178.1, on the reverse strand, counting down.
GATATGGCCAAGCGGTCAGGCCAAGCTGATGACTGGGCACAAACCTCCACGAGAAACTCTACAGGGAACCGTGTGGGATGTCACAATCCTCTGTACTGTGCTCCTGATTCACAGAACACCTTCCACTCCAAACACCCAGAGCGTGGAAGGCAGCAGGCCAGACTGGGACCAGTGAGGAAGCGAGTCACATTAGGCAGAGCCTTTACACCCATCATTTTGGTCGATCCCATCGGCACTGTGCCGGAGGTCCAGGTGAGGAACTGAGACTTTAGAGAGGGGAATGGACACATCAAGGCAAAGCTAGATCAGAACGAGGCCTCTCTCCCCGAAAACCCATGCCCTTCCTTCAAGTGGCCTCATGCTCTCATGACCCTTCCTGATTTGGACCCTCAGGGAACCTGTTCTGTCATTTTGCTCCTTGAGGGACTTGGAGGAGATTATGAGGACACAGTGGGCTGAGGAAACCAGCTCTGCTGTGGGTCTTCCTCACTGTAAAATCCAAGAGGTACACTCAAGGCACTCCAAGGAATTGGGCAGCAAGAAGCCCTCAGCTCGTGTCCCCTACCCCACTCACCCCACTCTCCCTGCTGGGCTCAGTGCTGGAGCTCTGTGCCGAGAGGCCCCACAGTTACTCGGGAGAGCCTGGTGCCTCAACAGTTGTGCAGCTCGGTCACGGTGAGCCTCCTGGAACATCAAGTTCTATCCCTTTTCGTTCACACAGAACAGAACTGGGGACCACGCAAAGGCACCAGATGGAGTCTTCTCTATTTTAGCCAAATGCTGTGACTCATTTAAACAAATCCTACAGTTTTCAGAAATCTAATACCTACCACCTATTGAAAAATATAAAAAATAAATTCTTCAGGAGCAAACCATCCGAGTGACACATACAAAAAGCTGGGAACTGTTTTTTGGTTTTGGTATCATTTTGAGACTGGATAGAAACGTGGCTAGCTCAGAATCAACCTTAATTCTGAAAAACAGCCTGGAGCCACTTCAGTGGGAGGCAGCTTTGAGGGACCTGTCCCTGCCTGCAGCTTCCAGAGCTCTTGGCTCGAGCTGTTGACTTCACCCTCAACCTGTTTGCTAAGACACAGAGACACCAGGTACCACTGAAGGGGACGTTTTGCTCAGAAGACCAACTTCAGAGTCACACTTTCATTATAGCCTTAATAGGACTCTGGGGGTGGGGCAGAGCTGAGGTACTGAGAGCAGATCTGAACTCAGCGGTGCTAATAACACCCTCCTTAACTCCCACCTAACCTTCAGGGGGAAGATCTTCTGGGTGACACTGCGTGACAGTGCTGACAATTGCTACTTACAGAGACTACCTCCTCTGCCTGTCACCCGGCACTTGAGAGATAAACGCAGGAGGGTCAGACACTCATGGATGACACTAGGAATTTAAGGCCGGTCTGGGACACATGAGACCCTGTGTCAATAAAATAAATACAAGCACAAAGGATGCCTTTGGATTAAAATTGCAATGACTAATTTTTTTTTTTAAACTTTATTTATTTGCCTTCGTGTTTGCCTGGAACTGGAACTACAGACAGTTGTTAGCTGCCATGTGGGTGCTGAGAATCGAACCCGGGTCCTCTGGAAGAGCAGACGGTGCTCTTAACCACTGAGCCATCTCTCCAGCCCCGGCAATGACTAAATTTTTAAAAAGTAGCTGACATGCTGATACATGCTATACTTCCAGCCTTCAGGAAGCCGAAGGAGGAGCATTGTGTGTTTGAGGCCAGCCTGAGCTACCTTAGTTCTAGGTCAGGCTCAGCTATATACCATGTCTCAAAAAATATTATTTTTTAAATTTAAGACATAGAAGGGAAAAGTTAGCCCAGCTGTTGCTCTTCCAAGAGACCCAGGTTTAACTCCCAGCACCCACATGGCGGCTCACAGCCATCTGGAACTCCAGTGCCAGGGGGTCCTTTGCCCCTCCCCTTTTTTTTGCCTCTCTAGGCACCAGCCACACACATGGTGCACAGATACATATGCAGGCAAAACACCCATACACATAATAAAAGAAAAGGAAAACTTAAAAACGGAAGTAAAACATAGAAACATGCCTGCAATCCCAGCATGTGGGAGGTGGATGCAGGAGTGATCACAAGTCTGATGCCATCTTGGCTACATGCAAACAAAACAACAATAATAATAATAGAGGGCATAGTCTGGATCTCAAACACAACTTTGCATGACAGTAGTTTGCACCAAGTACCAATTCAGTGAGTGAAAGAGGAAGACCTCTTGACCCAGGCCTGGCCTGGTAACATAGCAACACCCTATACAGGCACACAAAAAATATTGCTTTGTTAGACAGGTTTGATAGAGTCTATGTGGAGAAAATTCCTTTTAAACAATCAATCTCCAGACTAGGAGAAAACTTGAAGTATATATTCAGTCAAAGACTTGTATCCACAAACATAAAGAACTCTCAAAGCTCAACAGAGCTGGGGAGGGGAGAGTGGGAATTGAAAATGAGCAAAAGACATGAGCAGACAGACTGAACAAGAGTGGCACCCAGAGAATGAACGAGTTGAATGATGCTCACTATTATTAGCCATTGAGAGAAACACAGACTTAGGGCTGGGAATGCCCAGAGCCAGTACATTTGCCTGTGCGGGCAGGTTTCCACCTTCAGCACCATCTTACCACCCTCCCTACCCCGAAAGAAACCTTAAACAAAGCAGAAGAGTCTTTACAAACCTACAATAATAACTACAATAACAAACGAGGACATGAACCAGTGACGTGGATCAGCAGGCAAAGGTGCTCGCCATGAAAATCTAGCAACCAGAGCTCCATCCCAGGGACACACCATCAAGGAGAAAACCCGCTCCACAAAGTTATCCTCTGACCTCCACATGTACAGCATGGCAGGCCCATGACTGTGCGCGCGCACGCGCGCGCACACACACACACACACACACACACACACACACACACACACACACACGATAATAATGGATTAAAAATGTAAATATGTATACATTTTTAAAGATTTATTATTATGTATACAGTATTCTGCCTGTATGTATGTTTCCATACCAGAAGAGAGGGCCAGATGTCATTTCAGATGGCTGTGAGCCACCATGTGGGTTCTGGGAATTGAACTCAGGACCTCTGGAAGAGCAGCCAGTGCTCTTAACTTCTGAGCCACTTCTCCAGCCCAAAATATATTTTTTAAATGACACAACTTGGCATTATGGTATACATTTTAATCCCAGCATTCAGGAGGCAGGGGCAGGTGGATCTCTGAGTTCAAGGCCAGCCTGGTCTACAGAGTGACTTCTAGGACAGACAGGGCTGCATAGTGAGACCCTGTTTCAAAACAAAAGCAAGGGGCTGGAGAGATGGCTCAGAGGTTAAGAGCACTGGCTGTTCTTCCAGAGGACCTGAGTTTGCTTCCCAGCATCCACATGGCAGCTAACAACTGTCTGTAATCCTGAGATCTGACACCCTTCCTTACACAGCTATACATGCAGGCAAAACACCAATTCACATAAAAAATAAAAATAATTTAAAAAAAAAGAAAGAAAAAAGAAAAAACAAAAGCAAAGACAAAAACCACCCACAAAGAACAACAACAAAATAAGGAGAATGTTGGTGCCGACAAGGGTGCAGGGAAAGTGGATTACCCCAGCAATGCAGGGGGACAAATGTGACCTCCTCGAGGCCCAGGGGCATCAGGGAAAGGGTGTGAAGGTGAAGATGAGTGCCTGAAATGTTGCCTCCAGACACCTGCTACAGGCATGACACAGCAGCATGGATCCTGCACAGGAGCCATCCTCAACATTCTGTCATGGATGCAGGGGCTGCCCATGGCCCGCCCTTCCTGAGGAGCTGCTGGTTGTTAATGGGTGCTGGGAGAGGGAGTGTGCCTGCCATTTTCTTCAACGATGTATCCACTGGGGAGCTAGCTGGGAAGAAGGGACTCAGTGGGAAGGGAAGGGGAGTAACAGAAGGTCATGGAGGTGGATATAGTTACAATGTATCATACGTTACATATGATCACAGTATATATATATATATATTTATAGCAAATATGCAGAAAAGTAGCTTGAAATTTTTTATGACAAGATGTGTATATACAAGAAATGTGTATACTAGTCAGTTCTACATTTGCAATTATTTATTTATTTTTATTGAGACAGGGTCTCTCTACATAGCCTCTGTCTACCTCCTGAGTGCTGGAATTAGAGGTATACACATTTGCTCAGCCCATGAAGGCCTGCCCCTTTCTGATGGATTAGATTACAGAGGAGGGGTGGAGGGGGCGTGCGCAGGGGAGAGGAGAGAAAGAGAGCAGGAGGAAAGGGGGAAGGGAGGCTGCAGTCAGGTCGTAAAATTAGCTAATTAATTAATTAATTAATTAAGAAGATGTATGCACCATCAAACCCACATGAAACAATGGCCTCCTATGACTTTTAAAAATTACATTACTTTTAATTATGTGTGTGTCTGTTGTGTGGGTCATGTGCAGATGCTGGTAGTGACCAAGGAGTTAGGTCCCACGGAGTTGGAGTTAAAAGTGATTGTGACCCACCTGATGTGGGTGCTGGGAACTGAATTCTGGTCCTCTGGGAAAGCAGTGCATGCTCTTAACCACTGGCCCATCTCTCTAGGCCTTTCATTTTTCAATCTTTAAAAACTAAGATTACAACAATAAAATAATTTAGCATTTTATACTCCTGAGCATTTAGCTCATAAAATTAAAAATTATTCATAGTTAGACATGTGACAGATACCCATAGAACCCAGCACTTAGACAGGAGAACTGTAATTTTGAGGTTAGCTCACACTACACAGGAAATTCCAGACCATATTGAATTTTATAGCAGGACACTGTCGAAAAAGAAAGAAAAGGAAGGGAGAAAGGGAAAGAGAGGGAGGAAGGAAGGGAGGAAAAGATAAAATAAACTATCTTTGTATAAACGGTCAAAAAGGCTTACTTGCCCTAGACCACAGCTGAAATCATCTGTGAATGTGTGAAATCATCAACAGTGAATGTGTGAACAAACTGTGACACATATAGGCCATAAAATTCTAATTAGCAATAAAACTGAATGAACCCCTGATAGATGCATCATCTTGAATGAATCTCTAGAGGACTATGATATATCACACAAAAAAGATCTAGGCCAGGGATATAACTCAGTAGTAGAATGTTGGCCTAGCTCACCAAGGCCTTGGGTTCAATACAAACCACCATGGCAAAAAAAAAAAAAAGTGGAAACATCAAAAATTATATAATATATATATACATGTGTATACACACATCTTCTACATATATAATATATATTGATATATATATATATATAAACACAAACTAGAATCACATGGGAAGAGAAAACCTTAGCTGAGGAATTGCCTGGACCAGACTGGGCTGTGGGCTTCTATGAGAGGCATTTTTGATGGCTGACTGATGTAGGAAGGTCTAGGCCACTGTGAACAGCACCATCTCTGAGCAGGTGGTCCTAGTCTGCATACAAAAGCTAGCTAAGGGGTCAGAGCAATGGACTAGAGAGATGGCTTAGTGGCTGAGAACACATCCTGCTCTTGCAGGGGACCTCAGTCTGCTTCCCAGACCACGTCAGACAGCCAGTGACCACCTATAACTCCAGCTTCAGAGGACGCAATGCCCTCTTCTGAACTCCACAGGCACTTACCTTCACATGCACACACAGACACACAAACATACCCATAAGAAGAAATATAATTTAAAACAATAAAAAGAGTTCTGTTATATGCTATTTTGTGTTCTGACAAAGCTCGTCTAGAGATCAGAGGGCAGAGCTAACCACTAACTAGTTAACCACAGAGCCAGGCAGTGGTGCCACACACCTTTAATCCCAGCACTTGGTAGGAGGAAGCAGAAATATCAGGAGTTTGGGCTGCAGTAGCTTGAACCAGTCTAAAAGAGAAACAGAGCATTGTGGGACACATTTTAATTCCAGAAGTCAGGAGGCAGAAGCAGGTGGTGATCTCCGAGCTGAGGCAGCCTGGTCTACAGAGCGAGTTCCAGGACAACTAGGGATACACAGACAGAGAAACCCTGTCTCAGAAAAAAAAAAAAAAAAGGAAAAACTTTTGTTCTTTCGAGACTAGGTTTTGCTATCTAGATCTGGTTGGCCTAGGACTCACTATGAGAGTTAGATTCTCCTTGAACTTGTGAGTGATCCTCCTGCCTCAGCCTCCAAACCAGGATAATAATAATAATGTTATATAATTATTATAATTGGGTTTTTGAGAGCAGAATTATTTTTTAATGGGGAAAGTTAACAAGTGTAAGGGTGTAGGAGGGGCTATGCTGAGACAGGATGAAAAGTCACACTTGAGAGGTCTGCTGGTAAGAAAATGCCTTGTAGTCCCAGCAAACCACAGGCTAATGCTGGGGCAGTCCTTGAGCACAGAAGCATGACGCTGGCCTCAATGAGGAGAGAGGAGAGACTGAAGATAAAGATGGACCAAAGGCTGGTCACATTAAAGCTCACACCTTTAACCCCAGCGCTTGGGAGGCAGATGGTCTGCTGTGTACCTCCCCCAGCTTCCCCTCCCCAGGCTCCAACATTAGCCCTGTGCACTCTTGGCTTTGGGTTGTTTGTCTAGGCTTACCGCCTCAGATCTCAGCCTGGTCTACAGAGTGAGTTCTAGAACAGCCAGGGCAGTTACACAGAGAACCCCCGTCTCAAAAAATAAACAAAGACTGACCAAAGGGCTAATCTATTAGAAAGATACAACTATTATAAGCATATATATGACTAACAACCAGACCCCCAAATGTACAAAGAAAAAAAACAACTGACTTGAAAAGAGGCAATTTAACTATAATAGTTGGAGACTTCAACTCCTTATAGTAACACATATGACAACAATGTAGAAGATAAAATTAAAGACTTGGAAATCACTATAAGTAACTAGAACTAGCAGACGCCTAGGAAACACTCTGCCCCACACAGAATGCGAACCCAGATCAGTCTTCCCAGACCACAGGCCAAGCCACAAAATAGACCCCACCAATTTTAAGGTATTGAAGTCATAATAAGGATGTTCTCTGAAAACACTATAATTAAATTAGTAACAGACTTGGCAACAGAACCTAGTTTGTAAAATTCACAACTAAATGTAAACTGAACCACAGTTCAAAGTAACCAATGAGTCTGAGAAAAAAAATCTTTAAGGAAATATTTCGAAATACTTTTGAGATGAGTGAAAATGAAAATGTTTCAGTCAGTGTCCATATTGGGAAGATAAAGACCTGCTATCAATAACCTAACCATGCATCTGGATAGCTGGGAAATCAGAGCAAACTACAAAAATGTAAGCACAGTGAGGAACGCAAAGGGTCTCCGGCATGCTCACCTCCCTTGAGAATGTATTGCTGTTCTCTTACATACCTCTCCCCTCTTTAGTGAGCACACTCAGAGTGTATAAACAACATTTCCTTCCTAAGCAGGTGTGGGGTGCACACCCTCCACCCCAGCAATCAGGGAGCTCAATGGGAGAGCTGAAAGACTGGGTGACAAGAAAGGAAACTTCCTCCTCCTCCTCTTCTTCTCCTTCTCCTCCTCCTCCTCTTCTCTCTTCCTCTATCCCTCCACCCTCTCTGCCCCCTGTCCTTCTAGCCTGCAGAGAGAAGGCCTGTTCCTAGCAACAAAGTGTGGACTTAGAGATGAAGATCAGGCTTCCCTGGACATGAAAGTCTTCACTTTGGATCTCTAGACTCCAGGACTATGAGAAACAAGTTCCTGTTCTTTAGATTCTTAAGCCTGTGCTGAAGCAAGAAGAATGTGAACCAGAGAGAAAGGCAGAGGTGGCATCGAGGTGAGCAAGCACTCATGAAGAGAGAGTGGGAGGGGCTACGGCCTGGCTGGGGGGCCAAGGAAACCCTAGTGGCCCGAGAGCAGAACAAAGGAACTTGGATGCTGTTGCTGTCATGATCCACTGTCACTACTCCAGGCTACTGGAATGTTTTCTTACCGAATAAGCAAAAGTCAGGCTGGGTGCATTTCTCTACACCTGGGAGCACAGGCCTTGGTGACCAGCCTGGCCCAGCTGGGCTCCTCCTTTTAAAAAAAAAAAAAAATGTTGATTAATCCTTAATGTATGTGAGAGTGATGTGTCATTTAAGAGTGTGTGTGCCATGGTGCATTACTTTACGGTGTCACTTCATTTCTTCCTCGTTTATGTGCCAGGTCAGCAGGGCAAGCGCCTTTATGGGGCCATCTTGGCAGCCTGAAGCTGGCTTCTCTAACTCATCTGGACACCAGGGTCCTCAAGATGTATGAGAGTCACAGGCCACAAAAGGTGGGGAGCAGCAGCACAGTGCAGAATGGGGGTCAAGCGTGAGGACTCTGGCCTTGAGCCCTGATACCTCAAAAGCAACCACTAAGGGCCTTAAATGGGAGAAATTTTTAGGGTTTTCGTGGATGCTTTTCTTGGCTCTCTCATTTCTTTGGGTTTGGATGTTGCTGCTTTGAGACAGGGTCTCATGTAGCCCAGGTTGGCCTCCAGCTTCCTATCTAGACAGGGATGACTTCTCATCCTCCTGCCCTCCACCTCCCTAGTGTTGGGATTGCAGGCCTGTGTCAGTTAGCACATGTGGAAATCAATCCCCTGTGGAAGGGCCTGCAATGGGGGCTTTCACAGGATGGCCAGGTCAGGGGTCCTGCAGCCGATCTGAGAGAGAACAGGAACCTTCTTCCCATTAACAGGGAATGTGGTGGAAGGACTCCAGGTTAGTGATGGATCCAGACAAGGCCTCTGCTCCTGGGGGCTCCCAGGAAAGCATCAGAAGTCAGATCACTCTCTTGGAAACATGTCTTAACCATTCTCTGTTCCTATGGCCTTCACAGTAGCAGGGACGGTAAGCTAGACAAACAGCCCAAAGCCAGGAGTGCACAGGGCTAATGTTGGAGCCCAGGGGGAAAGCTGGGGGGTGGGCACACAGCAGACCATCTGCACAACCAGCCCAGCAATCACAGCAAGATGTCCTGGCTAGAAACAGGCTAGTTATATATTTACAGAATGTGCTCCTTTATTCCCACACATGCTTCTGAGCCATCTCCCACTGAACAGGGGACTCCTGCTTCTTTTAAAATGTGAGTCTTGGGGGACTTTGTGTGTGTAGTTCCTCTCTCCTAAAAGGTCCAGCTCCCTTGCATCTCCACTTAGCTGCAGACTTTCCCTCAGACTGTAACACACTCAAATGCCCACATCGGCAGCGTCACTTCCCGGGGCACTACATCTCACTGCATCTCACTGCACCTCACTGCACCTCACTGCACCTCGCTGCATCTCGCTGCATCTCGCTGCATCTCACTGCATCTCACTACATCTCACTGCATCTCACTACATCTCACTGCACCTCACTACACCTCACTGCATCTCGCTGCATCTCACTGCATCTCACTGCAACTCACTACATCTCACTACATCATCCTTCACTGCATCTCACTACATCTCACTGCATCTCACTACATCTCACTGCACCTCACTACACCTCACTACACCTCACTGCATCTCGCTGCATCTCGCTGCATCTCGCTGCATCTCACTGCATCTCACTGCATCTCACTACATCTCACTGCATCTCACTACATCCCACTGCATCTCACTGCAACTCACTACATCTCACTACATCATCCTTCACTGCATCTCACTGCATCTCACTGCATCTCACTACATCTCATGATTTCTGGTCCTATTCTTAAGCCTGCGTTTATCCAGTGATTAAAATCATTCTCTCCCACTGAGCCTGAGCTTTTGAGGTCAGGCTGCACTAGCTTTACTTACCACTATATTCCAAGTGTTGATCCAGTGCTTAAGAGGAAAAGGATGAGCGAGTCTCCCTGAGCCTGGGTCCCTCCTCCAACCTGAGTGCCTGAGAGCAGTAGCCAAGGGAGGCCCTGACAGAAGCTGCCTACCTGCAGGCCTTCCACTTTTCTTCTGCATATGCACCCAAGGGATGTGAGGCCACAAAAAAGAAAGTGACTAACGGGTAAAGGTCTAGGGAAAAAAAAAAAAAAAGCAGCTCAGGGCTGGTGGTGCACAAATCCCAGCCCTGGGGAGGCAGAGGCAAGGAGGATCTCTGTGAATTCAAGACAAGCCTGACCTACATAGTGAGTGAGTCTCAAGCTAGCTGTAATCACGCCTATTAATGCCAGCACTAGGAAGGTACAGGAAGTTTGAGGCTAGCCTGGGCTACATTGTACTCTGTTTCAACAAATGAAGAAAAGCAGAGGCTAAGATAAGCTCTACAGAGTCAGTTCTATGTAGACCAGGCTGGCCTCAAACTCAGAGAGATATGCCTACCTCTGTTGCCTCCCGAGTGCTGGGATTAAAGGTGTGTGTCAATAGCCTAGATGCCCCTCAACTGAAAAATGGATAAAGACAATGTGGTACATTCAGACAATGAAGTATTACTCAGTGGTAAAAACAAAACAAAACAATGACATCATGAAATTTGCAGGCAAATGGATGGAACTAGAAAAAAAAAATCATCCTGAGTGAGGTAACCCAGACCCAGAAAGACAAACATGGTATGTACTCACTCATAAGTGGATATTAGACATAAAGCAAAGGATAAGCAGGCTCCAATCCACAGCCCCAGAGAAGCTAGGTGACAAAGAGGCCCCTAAGAGGGACAGGCATGATTGCCCTAGGAAGGGGAACTAAGATCTCCCGGGTAAACTGGAGGCTGGTGGGAAGGGATGGGGATGAGAACCTGAGGGGGGATGGTGGATGGCCGGTGGAGTTGGGGGAGGGATGGAGAGCAGAGCAATGAAAGATCTCCTGATAGAGGGGCCATTGTGGGGTCAGGGAGAAACCTGGTGCTAGGGAAACTCCCAGGAATCCACAAGGATGAACCCAGCTAAGACTCCTAGCAACACTGAAGAGGGTACAAGAACTGCCTTTCCCAGTAACCAGATTGGTGACCACTCTAATTGTCACCATAGAACCCTCATCCAGTAACTGATGGAAACAGATGCAGAGATCCACAGCTAAGCACAGGCTGAGCTCCTGGAATCCAATCAAAGACAGGGAGAAGGGATTATATGAGCAAGTGTATGGGGGGGTCAGGATCATCATGGGGAACCCACAGAGACAGCTCACCCAAGGTAGTGGAGCCCACCGACTCTAGACTGGCAGCCTGGGAGCCTGCAGAGGACCGAACTAGACCCTCTGAATGTAACAGTTGTGCGGCTTGGTCTGTTTGTGGGGCCCCTGATAATGGGACTAGAATTTATTCCTGGTGCACGAACTGGCTTATGGAGCCCATTCCCTGAGGAGGGACATCTTGCTCAGCCTTGATACGAGTGTGGGGGGGCAGTGCGGCTTGGTCCAGCCTCCATTTGGTATGCCAGACTTTGTTGACTCCCCATGGAAGGCCTTACCTTCTTCCGAGGAGTAGGTGGGGGGTGGGCTGAGGGGAGGTGGAGAGGAGGGAAGGGAAACGGGCTGGTATGCAAAACTTTTTTTAAAGTTTAAAAAATAAATAAATAGGGGCTGGAGAGATGGCTCAGAGATAAAGAGTACTGACTGTTCTTCCAGAGGACCTGAGTTCAATTTCCAGCAACAACATGGTGGCTCACAACCATCTATGATGACATCTGGTGCCCTCTTCTGTATACTGTTTACATAATAAATAAATAAATCTTTAAATAAATAAAGGTATATGCCACCACACCTGGCTTCTAGAGTCAGCTCTAATTCATAACAGCTAGATTCAGTGGACAAACAGACTAGAAGCTTCTAGACCCTTGAATGTCAAACTAGAGATGAATGAACAGGCCATCAAACAGCTGGAGCGGATTTCTTGGTTCCCCATCCCTTACTGCAAACCACCCCTTGGCTCTGACCATCCTGCAGCCTGGAACACTGCCCATCAGAAGCATTCTTTGATCCATCAACCACACCCTACTCGATACTTTCACCTTGGGCCCTGGGGAGCTCAAGACTAAGAAAAGGCTCTGTACCAAGCAAAAATTCTTAAAGATCTTGTATGGAAATGATCAGTAATGGTCCTAGCCTCAAAAGGACTACTTGGGATGGCAGTAAGCTTTTGTAATCACCATGTTCAAAAGCCTATGGCCAAGAGAATCACTAGTTCAAACCAGCCTGAGCTATTCATTGAGAGCCAGTCTCAGAAATAACCAGCACCACCATGTCAGTTAACTCTGCTGCACAACACTCACATTTTCCCAAGCAAAGAGACCCTGAGTATGGCGAAATATGGGAGACTGTGGTTTTCATAGAAGGGCCAGAGGATGACAGTGAGGGTTCTTTGCATGGTCCACTGGGCTTTGGAGGACCTGAGCTACAGAATTCAGGGAGCCTTTAGTGTTGTGCCCAGAGTCCAGACCCTCAAAAGACCAGCAAAAGATCTATTTGATGCAACAGCAAAGAGTCTCTTTATTGACACTCTAGCTTGGGTCACTCCATCCATCTGATGCAGCAGTGGAGTAGGAGAGACCCTGAGCTGCAGGAGACAAGAGATTTTATTGGGGGGAGGGCTCTAGGGCTTCAGGGTTTCAGGGTTACAGTCCTAGAATTGGTCCAAGCTTGGGCTAGGGCTACCTGTAACGAATTCATTGACTGCTCTGAATTCTAGGGATGTTTCAACATTTTGCAGTGGTTGTTAAGGTTTACCTATATCAGCAGATCAGCAGGTATACCTGGAGCAGACCTGTCCCTTGCCCAGGAAGGAATGTTAGGTATTTCCCCTTAGGTGCTGGCTCCTCCCAGGATGGAGTCTGCTCATGGGCCCTTACTGTTACCACCAGGTGCTGCCAGCAAGAGCCTGTCTGTCGGGCTTTCATTAAGCCTGTTATGGCGGTTGTGTGGTCAAGCTGCTCTGGGCCCCACATCAGTGTGTGGCATTGTTTATGTGGGCGCTCTGGCAGGGGTCTAGTGAGAGGGAGGAAGATGGGGGAGGACTGAGATGTGGGAACTCATGCAGGCAGAGAAAGCAGTGCTGAAGAGAGTGAGAGGTGTGCCAGGAGGTGGACAAACCCCAAGGGCTTTGCGGAATGCAAGTGTAGGCAGAGTTTGAGCCCCCAGGGAGGGCTAAGGCAGCTAAGAACAGGACCATATTCACTGAACCAGCCAGTAGATTCCCTGGAGGCCCAGGAGACAGCAGGGTCACAAAACATGTGTGTCAGAGTGTGTATGTGTATGTGTGTACACGCATATTCACGTATTAGGGAAGAATAGCCTGTGAGATCCAGGGTAGCTTGGCTACACTGCTGCCATGACATGTGGGGCCCAAAACAGTTTGGTCACACTTTTGCTATGGCAGGCTTGATAGGAAACAGCTAAAAGGTAAGCCTGAGCCTCAGCTTACTGGTTGGTACCACTACCACTGGCAGAGAAAATCCCTAATGTTCTAACCATTATAGATATCACCAGGTGTCCTTTAGCCCAGCACACATCTATTCGCCTTTTATTAAAGACACCCCTAAACAAACGTCAGCCAGTTAAGGTCCTGAACCCTGAAAATCCTCTTACCCCTAACCTCTACCATTATAAACCCCACCCACTGGGGCTGGGCACTCTCTGCTCTAACCATTGCATTGGATGGGCAAAGAGTCCAAGCTTAAGCTTCAGTAAAGGTTCTTTGCTTTTACATACAGAATTGGACCCCCGGGTAGTCTTTTGGGAAACCCTATGATCTGGGCATAACACAGCCAACATCCTAGCTACAAAAGAAATCCTGGCCAAAGCCGGCTAGACCATCGCATCCATGAAAAGGGCTCTGGAGAAGCCTTGCTCTCCGGCTTCCATGGTTCTGTATGTGTCTCTGGCTGAGCCCTCTGTGGATCTGAGAAAGCTGACAGTCTTGTTTCCTAGAGCCCATGCAGACTCTGATAACTGTCAGGGACCAATAAATGGGACTGCTGGGTAACTGCACAGAGAAATAAGAATAAAGGATTCCCTGGGACTGCTAGATCAGGTGTGTACAGCTAAGCTGTCCTGTGTGAAGTGTTGCTTGGACCATGTGCTCACCCTACTCCTACCACATTCCAATGGAATCACCAGAATAGCTCATTTCATTCACATCAGGTTATGGGCTCCATTCCTGAAGGCCATGTACTCTGTGACTGTTCGGAGCATGTTGACATTAGCCTGAGGAGCTAATGTAAATGTCTCCATGGCAGGTGGAGAAAGAAAGGATAGCATGAATTCTATCCTCATTCCCAACCAGGCCCTGAGGCCTCTGCAGGCTGGCCCAGAAGGGCTGTCAGAGCAGCCCCACTGCAGCAAAGGCCACGCCCCCATACTTCACTCCCAGGGCCTGGCTCTTTTCTTCTGTCCTGGGGTCTATACTCCAAGGCCACCAAGAAGACGGCTCCTGCTTTCCTGTAGTCAGTTCTAAAGACCCACAGGCAGCAGGGCAGGAAGAGTGTCAGGGGTGCACTGGGTACCCTATCCCTTCTAGACCATGGAAGCCTCCTTACCCCCAACTGGCATGGGTTGTTCACTAAGCACAGTCCTGTCTTCTCTACCCCACCTCAGGCTTGTAGTGGCTGTCTGGATATGGCCACTACCACTCTGGAGTCAGTCTAAACCTGACCCTCTGTCAGCCAGACACACACGAGCACGTAAACAAGATACCTCAGTGCCCACCTTCCTACTTCTAAAGCAATGTGTGTGTTGGGCCTGGGAGACAGGTAATCTGTGAAGTGCTGCTGTCCAGGGCAGGAGAGAGAAGAGGAGCCTTGTGGCTCAGTGGCCTGCCAGTCTAGCTAATCAGGAAGCTCTAGTTTTCAGTGAGAAACCCAGTCCAGACAATGTGGACAGCACTCGAGAAAGGACACCCAGGACTAACTTCCAGTTCCCATGTGTACATGCCCAGCTGTACTCAAACACACACACACATTCATGCACACACATATTTGTGAACATACACACATTATCAAAGCAATACATGTCTTTCCCTAGGTTTTTATGATTTCCTGTGATACCAACAGACCAGAGAACAGAAGGCTGAAGGAGCATGGATGAGGCCTGTGTTCTCTGCCAAACCCTGCAAGCAGGCTCTTGTCATGCTTGGGGTTAGTGTCCTTCCACTTTATAGGCCTGACAGTCCCAGAGGCTCTTTTCACAGAGTACAGAAAATGCAGGATGTTTATCCAAAGGGAACTTTCCAATTTCTTCTTCCTACTTGTTACCAAAACAGGTCCAGACCACCTCTGAACTAGAGTCTTCACATCGGAGGAGAAGGTGTCACCTGATGGTCCCCACAAGGATCTCTGGTTTCTAAGAGCATTTTTGCTGTCCTCACTCAACAGTGAAGAGTAGAGAGGTTTGGGGTTTTACCATTTAGAAATGTGTGTCTCTGATGTCTGTCCCTGGAATCCTGGGGAGCTTGTGGCTGCTCCCCTACAGTCTGTATTTCCACAGCTCAGGCAAGCAAAAAATACAGCAAAATGGTCAGGTAGATGCAAAGTATCAGTTGGAAAAGGAACTATGTGGTCTCCAATGCGCACCCTAATGAAGTAACGCAGGTGGGGTAAGCAGTGTGGCAGGCCTGGTCTGACGGGAACACTGAGAGAGAGCAAGCAGCTCTGGCCTGTCTGTGTCCCCCACCCCCACTCCGCCCCTGGTTCAGCCGGCTACATCACAACTCCCCAAAGTGCCCTAATAGGAAAGCCCTCTGACTCTGCTCTGTGGGTGGTGCATCCCAGCCGCCAGACAATCAGCAACTAAGCACCATCATTTGCAGAAGTGATTTTAGCACAGGAGGGGAGAACAAGTGGATGCCCAGCCACTGGGAAAGTCCTATTCCAGTTCATTGGCTTCTGAGCCCTAACCCTACACAACCCTTCCCAGTTCAGAGGAATTCACATCCCAGGCACGTGGTACCATCTGCTCCCAAGCTGCCTGTGAGCAGGGCCCAGCTTCAGAGCCTCAGGAGCCCTCTTTCCAATCCCCATATTTGCTGAGGGGAGACTATCTCACTCAAGCTGGAGGCCTAAACTCTTAGTCAGGTTCCTGGCATTTCATGAGGAAGGAAAGGCTAAAGAGACAGCACCACAGGTACTGTCCCCTGTGGCCCTGGTGGCCTGGGCCAGCTCTGACCAGCCGCATATCTGATAGCCTTTGAGACAGGACAGGTCTTTCAAGTTAACTGTTTAGTCTGAGCCCTAAACACTGCCTCAGTGGCTGAGTGTGGACATGGGAAGGGTGGCATGGTCCACCTGGGCCCTTGGAGCCCATTAGGCATCTCTGCTTCTGCTGCTGCTGTTGCTGCTGCTGCTGCTGCTGCTGTGTAAGAGCTCCCAGAGGCCAGGGAAGATAACCTTAATCAAGTTTAATTCAAACATGCTCTAAAATGCCAAGTAAGGGGTGCAACTGTCTTGTCCATCTTTTGAATCTCAGTCCTCTACATGAAACCTGGCTTCAGTTGTGTGATGGCAGGCCTCGAGCTGAGTGCTTAGGATTCATTTGATAAGACTAATGTTTGTTCAACTGAATGCACTTGACTCCCTCTTCTGAAGGCCAGCACCGCCTCTCTCCAGTCCTTATCTCTTCCAAGAACAGGTGGCATTACAGGAAGCACTTGCAGGTGGAGTGCAGCTTTAATTTTACAGCCCAGATCTGACTCCAGCACACCTGTCTGTCACCTTGCTCTAAATGCCCCCAGTTGGAGGTATGGCTTCCAGAGCACGTCCCTAGGCCTGGTCTCTAGCACCAGGGGAAACCTGGCCCAAGAACAAAGTCCTAAACTTAGTTCCTGCCTTTCATATCACTCTCTGCCCACCTCTCTCCACGTACAACAACAGACATTCAAGCCAAACTCAGCGGCTCTCCTGTAGTGGGATTCAAGTATTATTTAGGGAAGCTTTAGTAGCTCCTGAGAATCAGGACCCTGACAGGGCGTGGCCAGAGTTGATTGGGACTGGGGGGGCCCTCCCTTCCCCTTTTGTGCCTGCCTTCTTGGAGAGCAGACCAGCAGCCAGGCATGGGACAGTTTCATCTCCAAGAACTGTCCTAAGGCTCCATTTGTATAAGTGTTTATGTAACCCCTTAATAAATATTGATTCTGTATATGATATATTGCAAGTGAATAATTCTGTGATATCTGATGCCCCACATTGGGCACCATCTGTAGTAAGAGGTTTCTGGCCCCATCGGGCCAGAGGTCCAGACCCACCCATGACCACTTTTCCCCCAAAAAATGACTCAGCTGCTTATATTAATTTCATGGTGTTTGGCCTATGTCTCAGGCACATTGTTAGCTAGCTCTTTCATCTTAATTCAACCCATTTCCATTAATCTGTCTGGCCATGTGGCTCATGGCTCACCTGTGTTCCTTACATGGTTCTTCTTTGGTGGCTGGATCAAGTCTGTCTGACTCCACCCTCCTCCTCCTCCTCCTCCTCCTCCTTCTCCTCCCTATGCTCTATGCTCTGATTTCCCTGCCTACCACTACAGTGCTCACCACAGGCCAAACAGTTCCTTTATTTAAAGAATGATACTCACAGCATACAGAAAGACATCCCCACATCACTCTCCTGACTGACTGTTCCCTTTCTCAGGCTCTCTACAACCAGCCCTTGGCAAGCCCTCTGCTCTGCTTCTAGAACACAGGATGATAACTTTGACCACATTCACCATTCCCAACACCACACCCTGGTTCATGAACCATCTCTCAATGTTAATTAGCCAAGATTCCTCACCAGCTCCCTGCTTCAGTGTTTGTCTCAGGCCGAGCAACAAAAGGAGAATTGACTTCTGCATTCACCATTTTGTTTCAAGCAATTGACTTGAAGAAAAAAATCTCACAGACACTGATAAAAACACAAACATGTGCATCATGTTCCTCACTTTGATGCTGCGGCCCAATGCTCATGGATATATCATATTATGTTTACATGGGGAACATGGTGCAGATGTAAAGAGAAAGCAAGAATTCTGTACCCTGCTACAAGGTGATCATCATGATACATTATATAAAAAGTGCATGCCTGGAGAGGTGGCTCAGAAATTAAGAGTACTGGCTGCTCTTCCAGAGGTCCTGAGTTCAATTCCCAACATGGTGGCTCACAACCATCTATAATGACATCTGGTACCCTCTTCTGTATACTGTATACATAATAAATAAATAATTTTTTTTCAAAAGTGCATGCCTTTAATCCCGGGACTTTAATCCCTGCACTCTGCAAAGCAGAGGCAGGTAGATCTCTAGGTCTACACAGTGAGTTCCAGGCCTGTCAGAGCTCCATAGTGAGACTGTCTCAAGAAAGGGAAGTGAGGCCAGTGTTGGTGGCTCACACTTCAATCCCAGCACTCTGAGGGCAGAGGCAGGCAGATCTCTGAGTTTGAGGCCAGCCTGGTCTACAGAGTGAGCTCCAGGACAGCCAGGGCTACAAAAAAAAAAAAAAAAAAAAAAAACCAAAAACCAACAACAACAAAAAAACCCTGGGGGGGGGTGGAGACGCCATGGAGGTACTGATAAAATGTTTCTCCCCATAGAAGAAAGGGAAAAAGGAGCAGAAGTAAGCCGTGCCCTTCCTGAATCCCTGTATTACAAGGTCTGTAAACAAAACAATGCTTGTTTTCCATCACCAGGTTGTGAGGCAATTGGTGATAGGTAACTATAATCCTACACAGCCACAGGAAACACTGGACTTAACCATAATTGTGTTGCCTAACAAAAGTTAGCAGCCCATTAGTATCAGTTACTGCTCTATTTGCTGAGACACCATGACCAGCCAAGTCCTGTACAATAGAGTACTTACTTGGGCTTGCGTACAGTTCCTGAGGCTTAGTCCATTACCATCGAGGCAGGGGGTTTGGTAGAACAAGGGACACTGGAGCCTTAGCTAGTAGCTGACAGCTACATCCTCACCTACCCTAGTGATGCACTTCATCCTGTAAGGCCACACCTCCTAATCCTTCCAAACAGTGCCACTCCCTGGTGACTACGAACCAGTACATGAGCCCCTGGGGGCCGTTCTTATTCAGACCACCACAGTGAGTAAGTCAGAAGTTTAAAATGTGCTTCTGAAGTTAGAACCGGAACCTGTGTGTCTGTCCATCATCTTTACTGGAAGAACCGCCAGCTAGCCTGCCGTCCAGGGAAGATGAGGTGCACACACACTAGGCAGAGCTGAAACCAACTGCAGCTTGGAGTCAAGCCTGGATCGTGAATTCTTCCAGCTTGCACATCTATCAGTGAGAATATTTAAAGAACTGTTGTTTGAAGCCACTGAAGTTTGGCTGATTTATTGTGCAATAATATGGTGAAAACATGTAACTGATCAAAAAAACAATCCTCACAAATTAAAAACCAACTGGAATAAAGGAGTCTAATATTCTATCTTATTAATTGCATAACCACACAGGGAAGAATAATTCCTAATAACTCTAACACATGAACCTATATATCTCTGGAAAGATATAACCTAAAGACAAAATATACCACAGGGAATCTTAAATTGGATTTACTACTATTACTACTAGTAAAAAAAAAAATAGCTATGCTATTATTTTAAAATAAATATACATATTTTATACCTATGTTTATATATACATATATGGTAAAATAAAGACAATAATGACAATGTCTCAAGACCTTAAAGAAGTGAAGAGTTTTAGTTGCAGAGATAAGCTAGGCACGCAAGTACACACCTGTAAGCCCAGCACTTGGTGCCGGAGGGAGGAGGGTCAGGAGCGGGGTCTCAGGATCAGGCTCCAGGCTTCATGCCTGGCAGCAAGGCCTTCCAGATGGGCCAACCTCGCCATTCCACATTTTCTCCTTCCCAGAGCACCTGCTGCTCCTGGGAACATGGGCCCTAGTGTAGCTAAGGAAAGGCTGTCGGGAGGACAGGCCTACCAGAGATTCTACCGCAGTGCACAGGGGCTGTATCCAGGGTAAGGGAGAGCTGGCCTCTCGAATCTGACTCTCCTCGGCTGGAACCCCTCCAAATGTTAGCTAGCCTTGGTAGCTAACTCTAACACTGGCCATCCTGGCCATTCAAGGTCAGGTGTAGGGGCTGGAAAAGTGGGCTCACAGGGAAAGAAGATGACCCCTAAGCGTGGCTTCTGTAACAGCCGCACTCCTTAATTATTACTTTCCCTCTTCAAGGGAACAGAGTCAGGGCCTACAAATCTCACTGGGTTAAAGGAATCTTCAGGTATACACAGGGAAGACACGGTAGGACCCATGTAGGCACACTTGGGCTGCATATATACAAGATGGAGGACACTCAGCTTTCATGGAGAGATGGTCACGAGGCTGGAAAGCCATGGGGTAGCTGCCACAGAGATCTCAGAAAGGCAGAAAAAGATGTTTTTGTTTTACTGCATGAGTAAAGGCTCTAGTCTTTCGACTATGTCACTCGTCATCCATGTGACTTGCTAAGCTCTGGACCCTGTTCTCTGAGTCTCCCTGTCCTCAGGGTACTAAGAGCATTGGGCAGGACAGCCAAGGTCAGAAACCATCCCAGAGTCCCACTAAAGTTTAAGGAGGTGGAGATGGCAAGACCAGAGGAGACCAGATTGAGGAGGTATGAGAAATGGCAGGTGGGGAGCTCACAGTGGACACCTGTAAAATCTGGTCTGAGTAGAAGACCAGCTGACAGAAAGTATAAGGAAATCCAGTTCAAATAACTGGAAACATGAGTGTCCCAATAGTGGAGTCTGCTAAGAAAGACCAAAGGTTGCTAAACACACCCAAGCAGAGCTCTGCCCAGAGGGATGACGGCACCCATTATAGCATTCATCAGGGGATGGGTTAGATGTCCAAACTACAGCAGAAACAGAGCAAACACATTATCTGCTGAAGCCAAACCACACTCAAAGGGATCCCCCTCACATGCTGGACCTTGACGCTGAGGAGGTGTGGCCTGAGCCCACAGAACCCTGGGGCAGCTCTTCCCTCTAAAATGAGTGTCAATCCTGCTGTCCAGCTGCCTGGGTGGAGTAGCCAAAACCAGCCACTTGTGGACTAACCTTTTTCTTGTACCACCTTTGAGCACACACACACACATACACACACAGACACACAGTTTGCCCAACTCCAGCTCCCTCAGGTCAATCACAGGCACACTGGCCATTGCCAGGGCACCTGTAGTGGATGGGACAATACCCAGAAGATGAGGGACACACAGCAGGGAACAGAGATCCTGCAGCAGGCTCTGCCAGCCTAGGTTTCACAGGCAGCTTTGCTGTTGTCTGGCTAAACCAGTGCAAGGCCAGGGATTTTTTTCAAGCATCCACCTGGAAGAAAGTGCCAGCAAGCCCTCTCTGGCTCCAAGCTTGGCTTATCTTGTCCATTCTAGAAAATCTCTGGAACAGAGTAAATAAGCCACCATCCTCTGTTTACAGCTGTGTCTAATTCCCTTGAAGGACATACCTGAGCTTTTTATTTGTACTCTTGTTCTTTTGTTTGAGACAGTCAGTCTCATTCTGTATCTCAGGCTGATAACATGTAACACATGCTGGCCTGGAACCCAGGGTGACCCTCCTACCTCAGCCTCCTGGATGCTGGGATTATAGGTGTGAGTCTCCATAGCCAGTTTATGACCTTGACTTCTACTCTCAGTGGAAAGAATCACCCTTCCTTTTTATTCATCTCATAGACATCAAATGTCAAAGGAGAATGATGCTTTCGAGATTATCTAGTTAAACCCTTCATTTTAGAGACAATAAAACTGAAAACTTAGGACCCTGGCTGTGGGTCAATGGTCGGATGCTTATCTACTATGATCCCAGAAGCTCAAAAATAAAACAAGACTATCCTATAGATAGACTCGGCGTGCAGACTCAGTGTGAAGTCTGGGGCAACATCAAACGATCCAAACCTGGATTTCTGATCTTCATGTAGGATGCCCACAATCCCTCATCCTACACTGTCCTTTATCCAAATGTCCTACTTCCTGATCCTTTTGCCTCCGCACAGCCCTCCCCATCCTCTTGCTAAATTTTCCATCTTGTCTGAGCAGGAGGCAGGGAAATGACAGGGCTCTCCAGCTGTGCTCAGTGCAAGGCGTTTTGGTTTGCTAAGTCTGCTAGCTAGCTGTTCTGAATCGCTCATCTTAGGCCTTTGGAACTCCCAACAGAATAAGCTAATGTTTTGAATGTGTTTTGTAAGCTGTAAAACACTATACAAATATATGTTCTACTATTTTAGGATATGGATAATACAATCCCTTCAAACTGTGCTCTGGATTATCCTACCTCGATGAGACAAAGAAAAGCAGAGGCAAGGACAAGGAGAAGAGGAAGGAAAGGGTAACGATTTGGACACATGCTTCTGTCTCTCCCCAGATCACAAGCCCATGGAGGACAGAGCCCATTCATTCTATGCGCCTTCCTTTGTTCTCATGGCTCGCCCAAAGACAGGCTCAACAAATGGTTTCTTTTAAAACCCTCTATGCCAGGCACAGTGCCTACAATCCACCCCACTCAGAAGGCTGAGGCAAGAAATTTAAAAACCAGTCTGGGCGACACATTGAGACATTGGCAAAAACAAACAAACAAACAAACAATCCTGAGCTCAATATGTAGCCCAAAAGGTCAGACATCTGCCTAGCATACATGAAGCCCTGGGTTCAATTCCCAGCGCTGCAGAAACTAGGCACGGTAACATGTGCCTATAATCCTAGCATTCAGGAAGCCAAGGCAGGAAGATCACAAGTTCAAAATTATCCTCAGCTACACAGGAAGTTTGAGACCACCCTGAGCTATCTGAGACCTACCGCTCAGCAATCCAGCACTTGCCTAGGGTATATGAGGCCCTAGGTTCAATGACTGCACCAAAATAAGTAATAAATTTTAAGATAATAAAATCCATTTTAATTTCACTGCAAAAATTCCCTCAAGGGTTCTCATATATAAAAAGCACAGAAAAGGAGAGGGTAGAGACTTCCGTCAAAGGATACCAACTTCAAGTTAAATAAGAATAAATTCAAGAGATCTACCGTGTATCATCATAAGTGTAGTTAATAACAACATGATATTCTGAAAAAAATCACTGAGTAGACAACTATTTTTCACCACAGGAAAATAAATATGTGAGGGAATAAACACATTAATTAATTTCGCATATTTTAAAGCATCAGTGGGACATAATGAACACTATTAGTTTAAAGGCCTGGTGTAATGGCACATGCCTATAATCCCAGCACTTGGGAGGAGAAAGCAAAGAGGAGGGTCACAAGTTCAAGGTCAGCTTGGGCTACCTGAGACCTCTCTCTCCACCTGCACCCCCCAAAAAAAACCCTCATACAGACACATGCATACACATAATTAAAAATAAAATATTTTTTTATTTTAAAAGGGTGCAGTAGAGAGATAAGTATAGTAGTACACACCTTTAATCCCAGAACTCCAGAGGCAGAAGCAGGCAGATCTCTGAGTTCAAGGCCAGCCTGGTCTATGTAGAAAGTTCTAGGGTTCCTAGGACTATATAGAGACCTGTCTAGAAAGATAAAATAAAAAGGTGTGGAGGACTGAAGGGATTGTTCAATAATTAAAAGCACTGGATGCTCTTCCAGAGGACCAAAGTTCAATTCCCAGAACCATATGACAGCTGACAACCATCTGTAACTCCATTTCCAAGGGACCAACCCAATGCTCTCTTCTGGCCCCAGTGGGCACCAGAAATGCACATGCTACACAGATTTCCATGCAGGCCAACACTCAGACACATAAAAGAGAATAATAAAAAAAAATTTAAAGAGAGAGACCCTGCCTCGAAGTTGTAGGTAAGGTCTAACCCTGAAGCTTTCCTTTATTTTCTAAATACATGTCATGGAATACTTTCTTTCTTCTCTCTGTTTCTGTCTTTTTTCTGTCTCTCTGTCTCTGTCTCTCTCTCTATCTCACACAGACACACACACACACACACACACACACACACATTTAAGTGCAGGTAATCCCTTGCTACCTGCCCCCAAACAACAATATAATATGACAAATCACCAAATCATGTCTAAGTGGCTATTCAGCATCACTGTGCAGATCATTTTCCTCCCTAACCCAGTGTCACTGGACAGCCCTGGCTCATTGGAAGGCCGGGGACACTTCCAGGTAGGACAGAGCGGGGTATCTTCCCATGAGCTCCTAGACAAGCTGGTAAGGACTTTTTAGTCTCCTCTGTATTTGAGACCAGGTCTCAGGAAAAAACTCCTGCTTCCTCTCAGATTCTTCACCTACTTTAGGGGCAGCCAGGCTTGGATTTGATCCTAAAAAGGACCAAAGGGTTTCCAATGTGCCTCATGTAATTCTCTTGTTAGAAAGAAGTGGGTGACATCGGATAAAGAATCTCTTCTAGATCCAAGCTCTCTTTAGAGCCTTGGGTGCCCATATGAGCAAAGATCGGGAAGGAAATGTCCTGATCCCTGAAGGGCCAGAGTGCAGCACAGCCCAGTCTTCACAGCTGATCAAAGCCCAAGTGTACGTTAAACAGGAGAATGCCACAGGTCAGGGATGGAGAGAGTGGGAGGAGCACTTGCCTAGTCTAGCATGCACAAAGCCTGGGTTTAATTCCCAGAACCACAAAAAACAACAACTACAAAAAACTACAGAGAGAGAGAGAGAGAGAGAGAGAGAGAGAGAGAGAGAGAGAGAGAGAGAGAGAGAGAGAACGTCCATGACCTGCCCTACTACCGAGAGTCACAGTCCAGGGTCCCACGGAAAGCCATCTCCCCCACTGTGCTTAGAAGTGGGGATGGAAGATGATCCTGTAGGAAATATGCTCCTGGCCCAAGGAGGATTGAAGCAGGAGTCCCCACAGCAAGATTATTCACCAAGCCTCCCTCATATCATAAAGCCACTCAGCCCCTGCTACAAGCATACAGGCCTCAGCCACCATTTCAGTATTTAAAACAGTTACCAGGCAGGAAGAACAAGAAGGGCCAGGACAGATGGGACCTGCAGACTCTTTATGGCCTGACAGGTCAAGAAAGAAATAAAACACTGAGCAGAATGTCTGTGATGAAGCCACCATCAGTAACCACAGTGAGAACTAATCCAACAGTTGTATCAGCCCCAGCCTAAAGGGCAGGCCCATAGGCCCTGGGACAGAGCTCCTGCATAGTTCCCATATACAGGGTCCGGCCCTCCCCATCCCCACTCCTCACAGGAGGAAAAGGCTCCCCTTTAGAGAGGCAAGAACAATGAGATGGGGAGACTTCACTGAAGGCCCCCAAATCTGTCACCTAGCACCTCCTGCTTCAAATCCAGAGAGTTCATGTGAGCTGGGTCAAAGGGCATGACTCCAGAAAGCTTTGGCTCTTAAACTGGGACAGCATCAGAGAAAGAAGAGAAAGCGACCTGCCGAACTGTACTCTGGCTCTCAAATCAGCCCAAAGCCAAGCTATTCTTAGCACTTCCTCCTCTCTCCATATTTGAATCCTTCGACAAATCCCTCCTTCTAAAGGTAGGGTTTCTGCAGAGCATGCTGGCACGTGCCTGTCATATGAGCACTGAGGAGGCTGAGACAGGAGGATTGAGAGTTTGAGGCTACCCTGGGCTACACAAAATGAGTTCAAGATCAACTTGAACCGCATAGCAAGCCTTAGTCCCAAAATAACAACCAAAAGAATGAGACGTGGGCTTGTGACATACACTGCAGTGGTGCAGCATCTGTATGAATGTATGAATCCCCTGGGTTTGAACTTCAGCACTAAAAATAATTAATAATAATAATGATGATGAATTGTGAATCTGAACAGGTTCTAAATATAATATCTAGTTTTCGGGAAAACACTGGTCAAGATACATCTTAAATAACACCACAAGAATGCAATTAACATAGTCCAGAATATGAAGAATTACAGAATAAATGACTCAAATCTGTAATACATAAATTACAAAACAAACAAATTAGGAGACAGTATATTAAAGAGACTAGATTTGACATATACATCACAACTTGAACAGATCTACTATCAAAGTCTATAAGATAATCAGAAAACAGAACCTCATCCAAATATTCCCTGAGATTAAGAACAGATTGTTGGAGGCCAGCCTGATCTAATGGATGAGTTCCAAGACAACCAGGGCTACACAGAGAAACCCTGCCACGAAAAAACAAAAACAAAACAAAAAAGAGAAGATTGTTCCAGGTGGTGGTGCACACCTTTAATCCCAGCACTCAGGAGGCAGAGGCAGGCGAATCTCTCTCTGTGAATTCAGGTCAGCCTGGTCTACAGAGTGAGTTCTAGGACAGCCAGGACTATTACACAAAAAGACCTTGTTTCAAAAAATTTAAAAACAAAAATAAAAACAGGGTGTGAGGCTGTATGTTTGGCTCAGGGATAGTGTGCCTGCCTAGCATTCATGGGGCCCTGGGTTTGATTCTTAACAAACCTGCCCTAGAAAGAAGGAAATACATACATACTTAGGAATGATAATTACACCATGGTTATATTTGTACAAAGCTCTTGTTTCTTAGAAGTGTACACTGTAATATTGATGGAATGTTTGAGTGTCTGGAATTTGCTTCAGAAGGAAAGGAGCAGAGTAAATGAAACTTGATTGGTTATGAGTTGACCATGGTTATAGCTGAGTAACTGGAACACAAAACTTTATTAGACTATTCCCTCTACTATTATGTATGCTTGACATTTTTCATAGTAATCTTGTTTTGTTTATTTAAATAGCCTCTCTTCTAATTTCTCCATTAGAAAAAAAAAAAAAAGTTCTGGAGAGATGGCTCAAAGGTCAAGAGCCCTGGCTGTTCTTCCAGAGGTCCTGAGTTCTATTCCCAGCAACCACATGGTGGCTCACAACCATCTGTGATGACATCTGAGACCCTCTTCTGGTGTCCAAGCATATATGTAGGCAGAACACAGTATACATAATAAAGATAAAAAAAATTTTAGACCACAGCCAGACATGCCCACTCATACCTGTAGTCCCAACACCTATAAAGCAGAGTCAGGCGGGAGCATCGCAGGTCTAAGGCCACCCTGGGTCATGTAATTCCGGGCCAGCTCAGGCTACAGAATAAGACTGTCTCCAAAACACAAATAAAGCAGAAAACCCTTTGGCCTCTTACCTGTCCCACAAGTGCTGGGAACAACATTATCAAAGCAGTCCATTCTTTCCTGACAAGAAATGCAAAAATGATTGCCCCCTTGAGGTAAGAGTGTCAATGTCACTATTCTAAAGGAAGGTTACTTTAGTACATATCCCGCTCCTAAAGAACTCAGCCACTGGAGACAGACAGGTAGGTCTCTAACTGACAAGTAACCATTATTTCCAAACTGGCAATTGCATTCTCTCCTTTATAGGACATTTCACTGTAGACTGTGCTAGTCTGCGGCTATTAACTAACACAATAAACCTAGATAATTCAGACACTATGCCTGACGAATCCATTTTGTGAAAAGAAATTCCACATGGTTCTCAGAACCCTCACACCTCTCCAGCCAACAACCAGGTTCTCTGTGCCCAGCTGTCTTTTACTCAAAATTTCTCCATGGCATATGAGCCAAAAGGGAATCATGGATTCTGCTGGGCATTTAGAAAGAGATGTCTCACGTGAATTTATCCCCTCTCTCTCTCCCAGTCTTGGATTCAACCTCATTCTCTGCTCACTGTCTCTGCCCATGCAGACCACATTCCTCTTCCCTTCTTCCCCATTCTCTCTCTCTTTCTCTCTCTCTCAATTCAGATAATTTTCCCATAATGCTTTGGGTGTGTCCCTCTAGCCTATTTGTCTGGTCCTCTCTATGCCCTGACTGTGTGGCACCTCCCAGACACAAGACTACCCACAGCTTCTTCTAGAGATTATCCATGGGTTGGTTCTTCAGGAGAGACCCCACAAAACAGACTAAGTGCTAGAGAGTAGGACAGTACCCTTAGTGTTTTTTCATGTAGCCAAATCCAGCATTTGCTCTGGAAGGTTAAGATACCTTTCCTAATTTATTTAAGATCAGTTTGTACATGACAAAATATTTACAAGTTCTTACAGCTGATGTGGATAAGTCAGGCTGCCAATGATCCATGTAAATTCTTTGTGAAATTTTAAAGTAAATTTTTAGATTGATTTATTTACTGTGTGTGAATATTCGTCTGAGTTGGGGAAAAGGGTCTACACACTGGTGTCCACATAGGAACATGCCAAAAGAGGGTACAGCTGTCCCTCTTCCATTGATGTCCACTTACCCTTTCTGAACCCGGGGGTCTCATTTTCTCAGAGAAGCTGAAAGCCAGCTGGCCTTAGAGACCCCTTCTGTCTCTGCCCACACCCCTCAGCACTGGGGCTGCACCTTTGGGTGAGATGCCCAGCTTGCTGTGTGTGTGCTGGGATCCAAACTCAGGACCATGATAGTGTAGCACACTCTCTAACCACTGCACCATCTCTCTATCCTTGCTTTGTGTAATTTTTTTAAGTTTTATTTTTATGTGATGGGTGTTTTGTTTGCATGTATGTCTGTACACCATGTATGCCTGGTGTCTGTGGAGGCCAGGAAACAGTGTCAGATTCCCTAGAACTGGAATTATGAATGACTGTAAACCAACATGTGGGTGTTGGTGATTGAACTCAGGTCCTCTAGAAGAGCAGTCAATGCTCTTAGCTGCTGAATCATTTCTCCAGTACCCAGTTAACAGGTGTTTTGGTCCTAGGGCTTGAACCAATGGCCTCATAGGTTCTGGATAAGCCCTCTGCCACTGTCCTATCTCCCCGATACTTTGAGCAATTTCTTCAAAAGGTACTTTGTTAGGTATTTACAAGGACTGGTCTTAATCTGGTGGTATGCCATGGATATGTGTACAGGTAAGATTCCATCATCATGTGCTCTTGCTCTGTATTGGTTCGTCTCTATGAATGAGTGAGTGAGTGAATGAGTGAATGAATGATGCACCTTCCTCTGATAGGATGTATAGCCTCTATCAGGTCACATAGTTTCAAAAGCAGATTGAGACAAAGATCAGCTTTCTCCCAAACTGTCACTCCTTCAGAAAAGCAGAGCTGATATAACCATATGTAATGAACCTGAGACAGAAACAGAAAATCCTTCCTTATGGAGCTTTCCAGTGCTCAAAGCTCTACCATCACCCCATAGGCTGAGACAGCGAGCGCTCTGGGTGTGGCAGCTCACTGCATTCAAGTCAGGCTCTTCAGCCTTGAATGTTGAACCACCCCCTCACAGAGCCAAGTCAGCTCAGTATAAGGATGAAAACACCGAATTCAGGCTGAGGTGACAGGAGGTGACACGGCAATAGGAAAGGACCAGGATTCAACCCCCTGGGAAACTCAGCTCTCTTATGGAGTTAGAAATCAAATCCCACCTTCCTTTGACCCTCTCCCCAAAACTATGGGGTTAATGACTGCTACAAAATTCAAGATCTTGTTGAAAACAAATATATCCCTGTGCAATGTACTTTGCTGAATGCCTAGAGGCACATGCCACAGGGCTTTTTTCTCCATTGATGGGTCAATCTGTTCATCAGCATCTCAGCATAGAACATGCTAAATTTGGTATCAGGTACCTAAGATGCACCGTGAGAAGAAGCAAAAGCCATTTTGAACCTAGAAGAAAAACAGACTGTGTGGTTGTCTGCTTAGTTGAGATGCTCTGATAAACTGGCCATCAGCTGGAGGGTGAATCCTGGCCCTAATGGTTGGTCTTCAGTCTTGAGTGTTGGTGACAGACCCCCAGCTCACGTCCATGAGCTGGATAGCTGAAGGACTTCAAGAACACAGGCCCATGTGTGAGTCCTGTGCACAGCTGGCAAGACGTGTTATAACTCCTAAATCCAGCAAGAGCCCCCATTTTCTGCACTTATAGTAGTGGATAGATCTGCTCTGTAGCAGATTTATAGGTCTAATAGACACGGAACACTGAAGAGTGTATGGGCACTATACAGCAGCCTCTCCCTGCTCCTAGAAGCTGCCAGGTGTTTCCAAAATTCCATATGCTTGTCTCTGCAACATCTGATAAACAGATAGCCGAGCAGCCAGTTTGGCTAACTGGGAGAAAAATAGCAAATTCCTCATATAAAGCTCCCAACAACAAGGTGTTTTTCCATTCAGCTGTAGCTTTTCTTAGAAGGGAGAGACTGAAGCGTGGTGAGCTTCTGTCTCAAGCTAAAACCCAAACAGCAATTCAACACACAGCAAGATGGACAGTGCAGTGCTAAGAATCTGTGCATTACTGTAATAGCAAGTGTAAAATGGGCAAATTTCACCTCTGAAAGGTACGTTCACAGGCTGGCTTGAGGCACCTTTCAGGCTACTAAAGCTCCATCGCTGTGAGTCACCTAAGAAATGACTTCTGAGGAAATAAATACAGGAGAAACATACTTGGGCAACTGAAAAAGCAAAAAAATATTTTTTCTGGAGTTTTTGTGTTCTGGGAAAGGAAAGCAACATATATCGGCAGCTTCATATGGAGGTGGAAGAACCGCCCCCAGGGAGTATGCTGCTCCCCAGGCCCAACTGGTGTAAAAATATTGCCTTCCATTTTACCCTACCATCTCTTGGTAGTCTTCAGTCTGCTGACACAGATTAGCATTTGCATCCTCTGCATTCAATGCAACTTGTTTTTGCAGAATCTGGGTTGGCAAACATCTAAAGCAAACTGGGCTTGAAATATTTGGCCAGGTCTACTCTGTTTAAAC
Organism: Sigmodon hispidus; assembly: GCA_004025045.1. Taxonomy (NCBI): domain Eukaryota; kingdom Metazoa; phylum Chordata; class Mammalia; order Rodentia; family Cricetidae; genus Sigmodon; species Sigmodon hispidus. The sequence goes on along the minus strand of PVIH01000178.1, from coordinate 88,455 downwards.
CAGTCTATGTGGGTTTCAGTTTTCCCACTGGTTTGAGGTGTTGATCTAAATCATTAAGCCATGAGTTCCTATGGCTAGGTAATTCAATAGCATTTTTGCTTCACCTAAAAGTGTTCACTAAACCTTGATGAAAGCACATGACTGTGAGTATTATTGGGCCTGATAGTATCCAGTGAACAATTTTCCTTTCCTTAAAGAGAGTGACAGCCACGAAATGCTTAAGGAAAGCAAAAGACCAAGTTCATGGTTGAACTATTCCCATCTCTCCCTATTCCTAGCAGTGACACTTATCTCCCCTGACAGCCACTCCCATTGTACTCTTTCCTGACCCAACACAATGGACATATGCAGACACTGGCAGACAGGGAGGATGTCTTCCAGCCCATTGCTGTCCTGTGCAGAGGGACCAGGCTAAGGTTACATAAGCCCCTCCTGAGCTGTTAGGCCCCTGCGCTAGGGGGAAGAAAATTGGGGGATAGTGACGAAGTCACAGTCTGCAGGCCCTGACTAACCCGGTACTCACCATCCTGTCCTGTCAAGGCGGGGCGGCTGGAAACCTTGGGTTGCCCCCTCGACCACCCAGCTCTCATCAATCTGGCAGGACTGGGAGTGCAGACAGACCAGAACTAGCTGTCCACTACATCGTGGGATTCCAGGCCCCGGCCCCAGACTCGGACCGCAGCTCCCTGCCCCCCAGGCACCCAGACCCGCGCTCTTACCTGCCCGGGCCGGGGCCGGGGCCAGGGCCAGGGACCAGACCATGACCAGGGGCTGGGGGTCCCGCCGCTCGCGCAGTTCCAGCTGCAGGGAGCTGTCCGCCAGCAGCTAGTGCTGAAGGCGGCTTCCCTGCTCCGGGGCCCGGACCCGGACCCAGACCAGAGCCTCCGGGCGGCAGCGGCCCTTCACCCGCGCCGCCCTCCAGGCTGGCCTCATTGCCCATGGTGGGCAGGCGGGCGGGCGGGGTCGGGGTCGCACTGCGCCCGAGCCGGCGGCTCTCGGGCGGCGCTCACACTCTCCGCTCCACCGCTGCTGCCGCCATCTCCCAGCTCGGCTCGCACTGCCGCCTGCTGCTGCGCATGCGCGTAGCACGCCTGCGCGCACCCCTGCTCTGCACACGCCCCCCCCCTCGCGCGTTCACGCCAGCCCGCGAAGACTCCACGCACCAGCCTCGGGGTCGCTGAGAAGAGGCCTCCAAAACCCGCGCATGCGCCCTCTGCGGCCAACATCTGCTGAATGAATCCTGGCTAGGTTATCTGCTGGACCCCTTTGGAGGTTCACTGGACCTTAGAAGCTACCTAAGAGCCGGGAGTGATAACCTACACATGTAATGCCAATACTTAGGAAGTAGAGGCAGGAAAATCAATGTAGTCATCAGCTACATAGGGAGTCTGAGACCAGCCTACGCCAAACCATTTTATAGGCAAGTGGCCGGCAAGAGTACCCGAGTAAGTAAAGACGCTCTCTGCTGAGTCTGGCTCTGTGAGTTAGGGACCCACGTGTTGAAGGGAGAGAACCAACTTCCACAGGCTGTCCTCTGATCTCTCCACCCATCCAAACCCCCAACCATACATAGACATCTAAATAAAAATGTCTTCTTTTTAAAAGAGAGTCTAGAAAGAGGATTTAGCTGTTCAGAGCATATGTTGCTTCTGCAGAGGACATGTAGGGTTCCCAGCACCCATATCAGTGGGCTCACAACTGTCTGTAATTTTAGTGCCAGAGGGATCCTATGCCTCTAGTCTCAACAAGCAAGTACTCAAATGCACAGATCCTCACAACATGCATAATTAAAAATAGTAGTCATGCATAGTGGTATAGATCTTTAACCAGCATCTGGGAGGCAGAGGCAGGCCAATCTCTGTGAGTTCAATGCCAGCCCCATCTACACAGAAATTTTTTTAGGGTTTTTGTGGATGCTTTTCTTGGCTCTCTCATTTCTTTGGGTTTGGATGTTGCTGCTTTGAGACAGGGTCTCATGTAGCCCAGGTTGGCCTCCAGCTTCCTATCTAGACAGGGATGACTTCTCATCCTCCTGCCCTCTACCTCCCTAGTGTTGGGATTGCAGGCCTGTGTCAGTTAGCACATGTGGAAATCAATCCCCTGTGGAAGAGCCTGCAATGGGCGCTTTCACACGATGGCCAACTCAGGGGTCCTGCAGTCGATCTGAGAGAGAACAGCAACCTTCCCATTAATGGGGAACGTGGTAGAAGGACTCCAGGTTAGTGATGGATCCAGACAAGGCCTCTGCTCCTGGGGACTCCCAGGAAAGCATCAGAAGTCAGTATGTAAACATATAACTAGCCTGTTTCTAGACAGGACATCTTACTGTGATTGCTGGACTGGTTGTGCAGATGGTCTGCTGTGTGCCCACCCCCCAGCTTTCCCCCTGGGCTCCAACATTAGCCCTGTGCACTCCTGGCTTTGGGCTGTTTGTCTAGCTTACCGCCCCTGCTACTGTGAAGGCCATAGGAACAGAGAATGGTTAAGACATGTTTTCAAGAGAGTGGTCTGACTTCACAAGTAGCCAAGACCACACAGCAAAACCCTGTCCTGAAATAAATATGCTTTTAGCCAAGCAGTTGGCAGTGCACACCTTTAATCCCAGCACTTGGGAGACAGAGGCAGAGGATCTCTGAGGTCGGGGCCAGCCTGGTGTATAGAGTTCCAGGACAGCTAAGGCTACACCATAAACCCTGTCTTGAAAACAAAAAAGTTCTGACTTGACCTGGGATGATCCAGGTGGACATCTGTGAATATACCAATGCTGTCTGTTCAGGAGAGGAAGCATGGCCCTTCAAAGATGCAGGCCGCTTTTCCCCAACTGTGATGGGGCAGGGAAGGGAAGAAATTCAGAGCCCCTCCACTTCCTGGTGTGTTCTACCCTGTCCATTGTTCTTCCGGCTACACTCCAGAGCCTGTCTGGAACTGATGAAGGAGAGCCTGAACCATGGAGGCCCTAGCTGTGCTTCCTCCTGTGCTGAAGGGTATTTGATTTCTTTCTTTTTTTTTTTTTTAAAAAAAAAAAACAACTTTATTTATTTATTATTTATTTATCTTGGTGTTTGCCTGGAACTGGAACTACAGACAGTTGTGAGCTGCCATGTGGGTGCTGGGAATCGAACCCGGGTCCTCTAGAAGAGCAGACGGTGCTCTTAACCGCTGAGCCATCTCTCCAGCCCCGGGTATTTGATTTCATGTCAGGTGACTACATGTGAACAATTAGGTACCACACGGGTCAGCATCTCAGACTGGCTACTCCGCAGATAGGACCTGGGCCTCACCAGGCCTGCACTTGCCAGTGTGCAAAGTTGGGATATTAACAGGCCCTCTACTAAGGAAGGTTGTGGGGGCGGCGTCACTGGTGGAGTAAGAATGAGAGTCCAGCACATACAAGATGATGCTGCCATTTGCTGTCTTTCCTGCGGTGTCTTGGATTTGGGGGACTGACGATACCCCGGCAGCCTGACTTTGTCCCATACTAGACTATTTTAGCTTCTCAAATACCAACCAGAATGACATTGCAAAAACTTTTGTCTGGGGAGACATAAACATCTACTCATCTCAGATAGGACACCAAAGCCAGGCAAAAGTGATAATTCATCAAAGTCCAACTTAGCAAACTAATGCATCTATTGAACTCACTAAAAAGTCTCACACCCAACATGGATGACAACTTCTCCATGGAGGCCCAACTGTCCCCTGTCCTCACCTTTGGATAACCTTTCACCTTTATACATTCCAGCCTCCCAAGACTACAAGCCACACGCAATTAGAGCAAAATTGTATACAGTGGGCAAGAAGATGCAAAAGGTAGTAGCTGGGATCTCAGGTAAGGTCCCAACCCTTCATACTATGAAGGAATGTCAACAGACTCAGTCTGGAGGGTGAGACGTGCTCATGATGACAATGGTAACAGCTATTGTGTTCAGATAGCACTCTATAACACGTGGGTTAGACCAGGTAGAAGGGAGCGAGCATGTTTAATTTTTCATTTCTGTAGAAATTACAGAAGTTGTGCCTTTCCACAGATTCAAGTCAACATGTCCCTAGTTTCTGTGGGAGTAATTAGCCCTACCCAGCCAGTAGGTCTGGGGAGTTATTCTCCTTAGGGTGGATTCTTGGCTGTAAGTAGACCTCCAGGGTCTGTGCTACCTTGGTGATGAAGGTATGTACAGTGGACCCAGGAGGACATGGGAGTGTATGTTAGTGATGTCCTTCCTCTCGCAAACAGCCTCATTTCCTCTGAGGAGCACTCCCCAGCACACACTTTCCTGTCCACTTCCACCCCGCCCCATTCATCCCAATGACACCGACTGACGGTGGGTGGGGTACTATGAGCCTCTGCTGCTCTAGGGCTCGTGACTCAGTCTCCTGCTTTTCTTTCCTGCCACACGAGTCATCTCCTTCTATTTGTCTAGTTTGGAGAGTTTGCCTGGGCCGGCCTTCAGCAGGTCCTTAGGGACTTGTCACTGGACTTGGTTCTCCACCATGCTCTGAGTATTTATCTTATCTGCACTTTCTAGAGGCTCCATCCACCACCAAGTGGGCTTAAAAGCTTTGGCCTTCACTCCCAAGTGACCATATTTATGCTTCAGACCTAATAAGAACCAGCAAGAATACAGAGATTGCATTCAGTGTCTCTTCATAGAAGGGCTATCGGCAATTTGTCTTCACTCAGGAGAATTCACTAAAGTTGACTATGTAACAACTGTGTGGTGTGTCTGGTATTATGCGCCTATAGGTCCAGTTGCTGTCCCTCCAGTGGTCTTAAAGACTCTGGCTTCCCAGGACCCTAAGCCTCCCTAAGGAATCTCTTCCTACTTTGGCATGAATGCAACACATGGCAGACATTTTGGAGGAAATCCAGATGGCAGAAGAATGGACCTACAAACCAAAAGGGAATGGGTGTTTGTTTTGTGAGCCTGCACATTGAGACACCTGAAGAGACAAGAGCGCAGCAGGAGTGGTGGTGCCTGCCTGTAATTCCAGAGCTTACAAGGTGGATATGGAGCAGGAAGGAGGAAAGTTAAAACCTTGAGCTATACAACTATCTTGTCTCAAGGTGTGTGTATGGAAGGGGGGTGGCTAAAGAGATGGTTCAGCAGTCAAGAGCACTGGCTGCTCTTCCAGAGCACTATTATTTTTTAATTATTTAGCTTTATTTATGTACATTGGTATGAAGGTGTCAGATCTCTGGAACAGGAGTTACAGACAGTTGTGAGCTGCCATGTGGGTGCTGGGAATTGAACCCGGGTCCTCTGGGAGAGTAGCTAGTGTTCCTAACCCCTGAGCCATCTCTCTAGCCCCAGAGCAGTATTATTTAACCCATGTGTCATGACCCACTTGGCAAACTTCTATTTCCAAAATTATTGACATTATAATTCATAACAGTAGCAAAATTACAGCTACAAAGTATCGATGAAGAGCAACAAAATGATTCTATGGCTGGGGGTCAGCACAACATGAGTAACCGTATGCATTAGAGGGTAATAGGGTTAGGAAGGTTGAGAACTACTGTTCCAGCCAGTTTGATTCTCAGCATCCACATGGTGGCTCACAACCATCTACAATAGGGTCTGATGACCTCTTCTGGCGTGCAGGTGTACATGCAGGCAGAACACTGTATACGCAATAAATAAACAAATTTTAAGATGGTTCTTTAAACATCAACCTCAGGCTTCCACATGAGCACACACATGATATGCATTACACACACACACACACATACACACACACACACACACACACACACACACACACACACACACATACACACACGCTGGAAAAAGAAGGCCTGGAGAGATGGCTCAGTAATTAAAAGCACACACTGCTCTTCCAGAGAACCCAAGTTTGGTTCCCTCACTCTGTCAGTTGGCTCAAAACCACCAGCTCCAGGAGATCCATTGCCTTTTCTGACTCTTGCCCTCACGTACACATATCCCAACATAAATACACACCCATACAGATAACAAAAAGCTATAAAAATAAAGTTTTAATTAAAAAATGATGATGCGGGGCTGGAGAGATGGCTCAGCAGTTAAGAGCACCATCTGCTCTTCCAGAGGACCCGGGTTCGATTCCCAGCACCCACATGGCAGCTAACAACTGTCTGTAGTTCCAGTTCCAGGCAAACACCAAGGCAAATAAATAAATAAATTAAGTTTAAAAAAAAAATGATGATGCACACTTTTGATCCCAGCACTCAGGAGGTAGAGACAGGTGGATGTCTTTGACTACTGCAGAACCCTTGTCTCAAAAAAAGAAAGAAAGAGAAAAAAGAAAAAAGAAAACAATTAAAAATGTGCAAAGACTGTAACTCCAGTCCTGGGGATCTGACGCCCTCTTCCGGCCTTCTCAGGCACTGCATACATGTGATGCACAAATAGACATGCGGGCAAACGCTCATACATTAAAAAATAAATTTAAAAAATTTAAATGGGGGCTGAAGAGATGGCTCAGCAGTTAAGAGCACTGACTGCTCTTCCAGAGGACCCAGGTTCAGTTCCAGCATCCACATGGCAGCTTGCAACTGTTTGTAACTCTATTTCCAGAGGACCCGAAACCCATGGCAAAACACTCATGCACATAAAATTAAAAAATAAATTAAAAAAAATTAAATGGAAAAAGAAAACACACGCACACATACACGCAATGAAAGACTAACCGAAGACAATTTTGGGTGTTAGGGGGCCACAGACACTCTGGACTGTTTCAGAGACTGGGAAAGTTCACACTTGTCTCTATGCTCATTTCCTAAATCCCTTTCTGTGGCTGTCACGCTAAGGTTTATTACAGCTCCCAATGGTGTGCAGCCCCCACCCCAGTCTTCCACTGGTGAGAGAAACAGAATTGAACTGAAAAGGAAAGAGAGCAGTCAGAGGGAAAGACAGCTTTTCCTGGTGTGAGGCTGTGGGCTCCACCCACAGACAGGAAAACAGGTAGTTCCCTGAGTAAGCAGGAGGCTACAGAGACCTTACTTAGTTAGCCTTGCCCTGCCCAGGTGAGCCACCACCCCACCACCCCATCCTGCCCCACCCCACCCCTCCACCCCTCCACCCCATCCCACCCACCCCTCCACCCCATCTCACCCCACCCCTCCACCCCCACAGGCCTAAACATACTCATTTGCATACTATAGTCTTCAGCTGGCCATGGTTCCAGAACAGAAAAAGATGAAAGCTAGAAAATATAGAATTCACTCTATGTTTTGCCCATATATCCTTTCCTGTTTCAGTGTGCAAATCTTTCTGTTTGTTTGTTTTTTGAGACAGGATTTCTCTGTGTGGCTCTGACTGTCCAGGAACTCACTCTAAAATAGGCTGGCCTGGAACTCACAAATATCCACCTGCCTCTGCCCCCAAATGCTGGGATTAAAGGCATACACCACCACCGGCTTGCAGTATGCAAATCTTTACTTGCATTATGAAGAGGCAGTTAAAAAAATCATCAGAAACGTTTGTCACCCAGAATAACCCCACCGCCCCTGCATATTGCTCCCAAGGCTAATTAAGCCCCAGTGCCTTTAGAGTTACACACTTCCGAAGGCTTGTTATGACAAAAATAAAATAATAATAATGAAGCTGTGGTTTCTAGAAGTTGTAAACATCCAAGTCAAAACACGCTGCTCTCCTTGCCCCTCCGCTCCCCCAGGCAGGCGGGCCTCTGGGCTAGCTCTGCCTTTCTCATTCCTGTGCACCACATTCAGTCTCCTCCACTCCTCAGTGCCAGGCCCAGAGAGGCCCATGGGAACAGTCTTTGAGGAGAAAGACAGACAGACAAATCTTCCCTAGTAAACTATAGAAAATACTCAGCCTAAATCTCTGCATTGCATTTTCTCCCCAGACCACCCTCTATGCAATACCTGTCACCTACCTTCATCCATCAATGAAGGAGAGGAGGTCCCAGTGAAGAGTGCTGTTCTTATGCTGCCTCTCAAGACAACAGAGGTTCAGACACGTCCTCATTTGTGGGGGGAGACAGCTTGCCTGGTGGCCTCTCTGTCACACCTTAAATACCTTAAATAATAAAGTGTAATAGATACACTTTATTGTGTATCTAATAAAGTTTGCCTGAAGATCAGAGGGCAGAGGTCAGGCAGTGGTGGCACACCCTTTAGTCCCAGCATGAGGAGGAGGAGGAGGAGGAGGAGGAGGAGGCTTGAGTTCAGTTCTTCTCCTGCCATCCCTTTCCCCTAGGCTGAGGACTCAGGGGCATCAGTCCGAGGATTTCTGGAGACAGGCCTGAGGAGTTGGCTGTGTGAGAGGTGGCTGTTGTTAGCTCTCTGTCTCTCTGATCTTTCAGCTTTTCCTTAATATCCGACTCCCGGTTTATATTATAAGACCAAGTAGAATTCATGCAATACTTTCACCTCCCTCAGACTCTCCTAATACAAACCTGAGAACATTACTGGAAATTACCCTCTACCACATGGGACTGTGGGCTGAAGTATAAAGCCAGTCTCTCCAGAGTTCCACCTGTGTCTAAACAGAATGGCTGGGTTGCCCTGTCCTCTTTCTGAGTGCCTAGGAAGCTCCTAGGGATTGCCAAAAGAACTCCTCCCCTCCAGGACAGATGGCAGAACAAGGCGAAGATTAAAGTCACTGACAGCAAAACTAAGCCCCGGGGGCAAGAAGAAAGATCAGAAAACCTTCACAGCAAAGATGCCCTAGGTCATCGCCAGGACAGATGATTTCAGTTAATGCGACTGATACTGGCAGGCTGGAGAGATGGCTCAGGGGTTAAGAGCATTGGCTGTTCCTCCAGAGGTCCTGAGTTCAATTCCCAGCAACCACATGTGGCTCACAACCATCTATGATGACATCTGGTAACCTCTTCTGTATACTGTATACACAATAAATGAATAGATCTTTTTTTTTTTTTTAACATGTGACTGATATCTTTTGAGTTAGGCTCTTGACAATCAAGGCTGTTGAATCTACTGTCTTCACTTTAGCTTGTGATCTCCAGCTCTGGCCTTTGCCACTCTGCTGTTCAAACCAGACCTGGTGCTCATTGCTGGACCACTGTCCTGACCTGCAGGAGTGAGTCTACCCATAGCATCACCAGACCACACAGTGACAGCAGACACACAGTCAGATAATGAGGTTGTCTGAGGAGACAGATGCCTCCCTGGTTGACCCAGGATCTGGGCTGGGTGGGAGCAGGTATCAGTTGGGCAACATCTGGGTTACAGCTGCTATTTCTGTGTTGCTAACCCCTCTAGCTGGGAGGTCTGGTGTGGGCATCAGCTTTCTTTCTGACAAAGAGCTCACAGGGCAGACTGAGAAGTCCAAGTAACACTGGGTAGAGGACATACAACATCCGCTGTGAGGAGAGGGAACGGCCGAGGGTGTAACCAAATCCATTTCCTCAGGCTCTCATTTGCACTGTATTTCTTCATTCTTTTCTTTTTAGACAGGGTCTCACTCTGTAACCCTGGTTGGGCTGGGGAACTTACTATGTACATCAGGCTGGCCTCAAAGTCACAAAGCCCCATCTGTATCTGCCTCCTGAATGCTAAAAGTAAATACACGCACCACTTGCCTGATGGTGGTGCCTTCACACTAAATCCCAGCACTCAGGAGACAGAGGCAGGCAGAGCTCCTCTGTAAGTTTGAGGCTAACCTGGTCTACAGTGGGCGTTCCAGGACAGGCTCCAAAGACAGAAAAATACTGTCTCAGAAAAAAAAAAAAAAAAAAAAAAAAAAAAAAAAAAAAAAAAAAAAAAAAAAGATATGCACCACTTATGCAGCAGATCCACCTCGTAACCTTGAACCTTTCCTGCATTCACCTCTCGTACAGGTGTTCAGTGCCACATCTGATTTCTGTGGTGCTGGGGATGGAACCCAGGGCTTCAGTGTGCTGGGCAAACACTCTGCCACCTGAGCTGCATCCCCAGCCCCGACTCTAATCACTGCACCGGACACAGGAAAGCAAAGTGTCCTCATCTCAGCCCCATACTCCCCCCCACACAGAACATGTGCTCCCCCATCATGCACAGGACCACATCCACCTCAGAATCCCCTAGGGCCAGCTCCCTGCCCATCTCAACCCCTTGTGGGTTGAATGGCCCCTTTACAAGGGTCGCATATCAGATATATACACTAGGGTTCACAACAGCAGCAAAATTAGTTATGAAATAGCAATGGAAATAATTTTATGATGGGGGGTCAGCACAGCATGAGGCATTAAAAGGTCTCCAAGTATTAGGAAGAACCACTGTTCTAAGGGAAGTGAGGAACACTGGGTAACTCACTACAAAAGAAAGCTGTCCTGGCCAGAGCTTATTCGCATTTTGACAGGCTCTAAACTTGGGCTTTACCCTTTAAATCCTGATACTGAGCTACCCTGTGGACAGAAGACAATAGCCTTCCTTGCCAACTAGAGACAATGTGCCTGGAGCTGTATATTGTGTGTGTGTGTGTGTGTGTGTGTGTGTGTGTGTGTGTGTGCGTGTGTGTGTTTTCAAGACAGGGGTTTCTCTGTGTAGCCCTGGCTGTCCTAGAATTTGCTTCGTAGACCAGGCTAGCCTCAAACTTGGAGAACTATCATCTATCTCTTAAATGCTAGGATTAAAGATGTGTGATAGCAGCACCTGGCTTGAAGCTGTACAATTTGAGGAAAGGCATTGTCTGAGGTTCTAGGGCACCTAGGCTCTAGAGTGCACTCAGAATAAGTCACTAGTGCCCCATTCCCACTTATCTCTCCTGAGGTGACCTCTGCCCAGGAGTACAGACTAAGAGAGCCCCAACAGCATATCCAGATGTGTCTAGCTGCTAGCCAAGACTCACCCAGATCTCATAGTACTCTATCAGGCTTGAGAAAGGAGAGACCAATCCAACAAACCAACCTCATGGATGTTAGACTCCATGGAGACACGAGGTCTAAAAATAAGAGAGAGCTAGGAGAGGTGAGCAGGCAAAGGATGGGGTCTCCCCACCCATTTATTTGTTAGTTTGAAATCAGAGAACAATTTGCAAGAGTCGGATGTCCTCCCAACAAATTTAGGCATGTGCCTTTACCCACTGAGCCATCTTGCTAGGATGGGTAGTTACAGATTTCCAAGTCGATAATACACCAGAATTCAAACTTTACAGGCTGGAATCCCAGAGTGGAAGCTAGCAGAAAGCCAGGGCCTAAATTTGCCACGCCCATTCACCTGCAGGTTTCTCTTTAGGAGGGAGAATGGTGTAGTGAATTCCAGATAACACTTGCCTGAATCCCGCAGGGTAATGAAGCCTGAGCACCACAAACGGACTCTGCTCTGCCCGCTTCTCTGCTCCAGTCCTACCCACATCGGCGGGCGGCGGGAGAGGGGGGTGCTCCCCTCCCAGCTAGGATGAGCAGTTCGGCCTCTCCCTCCCTAAAAGACATTCCCAACCACAACCCGGCTCCCTGAAGCTTGCAGCACTCGTAACCCCACCCACAGCCTACCTCTTCAGCCCCGCCCACTCTTGGCCGCTCAGTCCTATATCGCCACCTCCTGGAAGTCGGCTGACATTGTTCTTTGGGGGCTGGGGCTAACTCACTCCGTTGGGTTCCCTTGGCCTTCTGGTGGAGCCACTACGAAATTGAAACCTAATGCTAGCCTTAACCCTGAAGCTGCTTAGAAACCTGGGCCTCACAGAACCCTCTAAAGACGTGGTCTCAGCTGAGATTCAAGAACTTCAGCAAATTAGGAAGCAGTGGAGGACAGTGGGGCGTGTCCATTCTTAGGTGTCCCAGGATGTCCCAGCACATGCGCACCCCAACTTTAAGCTATTGCCTCTTTCCAGAGTCCTCATAAAGAAGTGCAGAGCCATCCCTCATTAGGGGACTAATTTAAACCTCTGTTCTACAATAGGAACAAATAATAGTGTTTGGGTCACACATAGGGCTGAAACCTGCTTTATACTTCCAAAAGTTGGGCCAACTTTCCCACCTTCTCTCTGCCTCAGCAGCCATGTGTCAGAGTAGTCTAGAAAGTGAAATGAGGGGGCTGGAGAGATGGCTCAGAGGTTAGGAGCACTGACTGTTCTTCCAGAGTTCGATTCCCAGCAACCACATGGTGGCTCACAACCATCTATGATGAGATCTGGCACCTTCTTCTGTATACTGTATACATAATAAATAAATAAATCTTTTTTAAAAAGTGAAGTCACTTTTCCTTATTTTTTTAAATTATTTATTTATTTATTTATTTATTTTTTGAGACAGGCTGTCCTGGAACTCACTCTGTAGACCAGGCTAGCCTTATACTCAGAGATCAGCCTGCATCTGCCTCCAGATTAAGGGTGTGCAATACCACTGACCCCACTTTTCTAAGTAACTCTGGCTGGCCTGAACTCAAGATCCACCTGCCTTGGCCTCCAAAGTGCCGGGTTAAAGGCGTACACCACTATACTTGACATCTTTTCTCTTTAAAGACTTGTTTTTATTTATGTGTATGTTAACTGTATGCCATGTGTGTGGGTGCCCATAAAGACCAGAAGAGGATGCTAGACACTGAATTTAGGACCTGAGGATGAACAGCAAGTGCTTGTAATTGCTGAGCCATCCATGTCTATTGCTCCCCACCTACCTTCATCTTTTGAGACAAGAGCTAGCACTGTAGTCTGGACTGGAACTCCCGATGTAGACCAGAGTGGCCTCCTCACACTCTTGAGACCCACCTGCCTCTGATTCCTGAATGCTGGATTACAGGTTTGCGTCCCATCTGGTTTTTTTGTTTGTTTTCTTTTTGGTTGTGAGCTTAGCCTTTAATGGCTGAGCCATCTCTCCAGCCTGTATTTTGTTTGTTGTCTTAAGACAAATTCTTTTGTAGTCCAGACTGACCTCAAATTTGCAGTGTAGCCAAGGCTGTCCTTGATCTCCTGTTTCTAATGCTCCCACTTCACACATGCCAGGATTATAGGCATGCATCACTGTGCTGGGCTAGTTGGAATGTTTAAGACAGCAATATTCGAAAGACTAGCAGTTGAGTTGGGCCTTCTGTGTTTGACAGAAAGCGGAGAGGTGTTTGTCCTAGGAGCTCATTTGGTTGGAACACGGAGAGAGGGAATAGCTAGAAGCTACAACTTGGCAAGTGGTGGAATCCCTAGGTCAGGCTACCTAAACACACAAGGTTCTCCAGCCAACAGCCCTGAGCCACATGACTGGCCCAGGGATCTTGGCTCTCAAGGCAGAGTCTTTGTGTAAACTTCTAAGAGTTCTGATCCCTCTACGTTGCTTTAATCTCTAACTCTTGCAGGCTGGCTCAGTGACCCGTTATCTTAATTTCATTTCCTAGTTCACTAGACATCCTAGAGCCCCCTGGAGAAAGCGCCATCCTCACCTCAATACCACATTGGAAAGCCATGCTGGGGGGAATCCGAGGAAGTGGCCCTGAACCAAATCAAGAAGCAAGGTCCTGCCACTGCCCTTCTGGCCATTTCCCACACACTCCCCCCTTCTGTCACTTTCTTTTTTTTTTTTTTTTTTTAACTTTATTTATTATTTATTTATTTGCCTTGGTGTTTGCCTGGAACTGGAACTACAGACAGTTGTTAGCAGCCATGTGGGTGCTGGGAATTGAACCTGGGTCCTCTGGAAGAGCAGACGGTGCTCTTAACCGCTGAGCCATCTCTCCAGCCCCGTTCTGTCACTTTCTAGCTCCGCAGACATAGGTAGACTCACCTCCATCAAGAGAAGATCACAGGAATGTCAGGAAGCAGATTTCAATCAGGCTCAACAGATACCTGCCTCCTGCAAGGATGCAGGGAACAGCAGGCAGATCATCTGCAGCCTGCGGCCTCTCTTCCTCCCGCTCTGCCAGTCACTAAGTTGGACATGAAGCTGAGCTTTCTGAGGGTCAGCTTAACTGAGAACAATTACAGAAGGCTGGGCCACAAATCTCTGAAACCATGGGGACAGTGTTAACGGAGACAGTGCCTTTGGAGAAAGTCTCAAATCCCAGGCTGACCTCAAGAAAGTACTAAGTAGTTGACACTGTCCTGGACTCCTGGCCCTCTGATAGGCTCCTTTTCCCAATACTGCGATTATGAGGATGCAGCAGCATGCCTGGTTTGAGCCAGCCTGGTTTGGCTTTTCCTGGGCACTTTCAACATGCCACATATTTAAATCCTAAGCCCGGCCATCAGGGAAAGTGGGTACAAATCTTATGGTGAGTGGTAGAGGCAGAGATAAGCCAGGAGAGGCACCAGTTTTTCTGTAACTAATGGCCCATGGCAACAAACTGCTGTGTCTCCACTTCTCACAGGTAAGCAGTGTTGCAGGAAAACACACCTGCCCTTTCCTAGGTCCTGAGTATGTATGTGCAGTCTACAAGAAGCAGCCTGTCTATATCTGGACAGGCACTTAACTCAGGGTTGGCCACCCAGAATCTACACGTTCAAGAACAGACACCTGACTAGTTACCGGCCACTCTCAAACCTCTGGATAGTTTCAGGTAGAAGGTGGAGAAGAGCTTGTCAGCACATCTCATCCCAATCTTCACAGGGCTCAGCATGAAGACCTGCCCAGACTGGCTCCTGTGGAGACAGAAAGCTTTTCCTATCCTCCTCTCCACTCAGTTACTAGACGCCAAGCTATGCCCTACCCTTGGAAATGGAGAAACTGAGGACCAAAATTAGTCTGAACTGGCTTAATGAAGTGCTGAGAAGAGGTTACATAGTGACAAAGTTCCTAGAGCACAAACCTAGCCTTCCCATAGGTGGAGAAATGCTTAAGCTTCTGTGAAAGCAGTTGGGCTGGCTCTTCTTTGACATATGATTCCTTGCTATCACTCATTCCCAGGAACCTTAGGAGACCAGGTAAACAGTCAAAGACAATGGCATTGTAATAAAGACACTGCTTTTATTTAGTTTGATATGTTTCTATACAGAATGCAGAAAACACATCTTAAAATCATATAGAAGGAATAGAAACACATCAGTGGTTGGTGAACACTTGAATGTGAGGTTGGCTCTCCATCTCAGAGTCCGATGGCCATTGCCAGCTCAGGGCTCAGGGAGGAGGCTGCCTGCAAAGGCATTGTTGCTGTTGTTATTCTGTTCACTGCCCCATTGCCTCCAGTTGCTATGACAACAGGCCACTGTGGGCCAGCCTCCTCTCTACATGGCAATGCCCAATGGTGGGGTTGCTAAGAGCAACAGAGCTATCTGGAAGGCTTTCTAAAGCCTTCACCTGGAATATTGGGATTTACTATTCATTACTTATTTTTGATGAGGTCACCAGAAATAATTTCATCAGGCTAGATCCCTGCTCCTGACTCTGGGACACCAAGGCAACTCCAGCTTGGACCAGAGCTTGGAGGCACAAGGCCCAGTCAGCAGCCATCCATGAAGCATTCATTCATCTGCAGACTCCCCCATGGGGCACTGCTCACTGTAAAGAACCTGCTGGGGGCTGAGCAGGAAGGGTAGGTCTATGGGAAATGCAGGAGGAACCAGCCTTTGGAAACAGCACATCCCTCCTACCAGCCTTCCCTTCCTGAGACAGTCAGTATACTCTCCACTAAACAGTCAATATGGCTTAGAGGTTACCGCTCCACTCTGCTCTGCTCCATGTGCAAAGGGAGCCTGGGTCCACCTGCCCACCCTCAATCAGGGAAGGGATACATTATTGCAAAAGGCATTCCTCCCTAAAAGGTACTTGAAATAATTCAAACATCAAGAAAAGACATGCTCAAAATGGTTTTTTTTTTTTTTTTCCAAAGGAGGACAATCAAAGCAGAGAGGGTGCCCCTGAGTCATGGGACAGAGACACAGATGGATGGTGTCCTGCTTTAAAAAACAACAACAACAACAAAAAAGGCAAAGGAAGCCTCTATGTAACCCAGAATTTAACCCATTAGGAAAAGGGAGGGGGTCAAAATGAGCAAAGCCATCGGTTCCATGGAATCAACACTAGGAGCTTGTACAAACTGCTGTTAAGCATCACCATTTTTTAACCTTTTTTAATAAAACAATTTGAGGCTGTATAAAAACTTTAGTAAAAAATTAGCTTTGAGAGCCCACAGATTTTTACTATGAACTATTGCTGGCACTCCCCCCAGCCACCAGACCTTTTCCAGTTGTTCAGGCCCAACACCCAGGACTGGAGCGCCAGAGAAGAGGGAATCGGGTGCATGGGGAGGGGCTGTGGACTGTTGGGACAAAGTGGAAAGAGCATCACAAGACATAGAAATATTGCATCTTCACCAAAATGTCCCCCACTGAGTGTTTCAAAGACCATGATAATCCTTTTAAGAGGGAAGAAAAAAGAAAAACAAAAAACAAAAACCCACAGAGAAGGAAAGCAAAGGTTGATGTGGTCGAGTCCTTTGACCTTCCCAGGTGCCCCTACGAGCAGCTGGCCCACCCTGGAGCACCTAGGTTGGGGGCTACAGCCACCAATACCTCTTGGAGTCCCTTTCCACAGAAATGAAGACCCCCCTCAGTGGTAGGCCACTAGCGTGCATGGAGTAGAGGTCAGGATGTCCACGGCCCGAGAGGCCCCTCCAGCTTCCAGCCCCTGGCAATAGAGGAAGAGCAAACCCAGCACCAGGGCCCTGGCACAGGAGCCAGGACCAGGAGGCCCTCAGTCAGGCTCTGGGATATCAGAGCAACCAAGTTGACATAGTGTGAAAAAATAGGATTCCTTTGATAAAAAATACTGTCCCTTGGTCTTCTCTAAGTTTGAAACACCCTGGGAGCTTATTTTTAGCAAAGCAATTTCCCATACCCACCCAAAAATTATACATACAAGTTTAGGTAAACAGCAGATTAAATGTAAAAACTTAACCTTAATTTCTGAAAGTCCTTTGAATTTAATCTTTAGCTACTGTTTTCCATGTTACATCCTGCAGCTAGACACACGTGAATAGAAAAAACAGTACAGTTAGTGTTAAAGGCAAAATGCAGAAAGCTGGGAGCCACCCAGCACTGCCTGCAAGTTCATTCACGGTTCCTCGCTCCCTCCTTCTATCTCTACCCAAACAGCGCTTTCAGAGCCAGCCATCAAAAACGCAGCGAAGAATTTTCTATGAACAAACAAAAAGCTGTTAGGCAAAAAAATAAAAATAAAAAAGTCCCCAAAGTCTCTCCAGCAGCTTTGGGGTTTGGGAGGACCAGAGAGGGCGGGCTTGTCCAGGCCCTGTGTGTCAGTGTGTGCTAGGTCAGGTGTTGGCTACCGGTGGGCAATGACCTGTGGGCCACCGGTCTCTACAGACAACACCGAGTTGTCTCCAGGCCCCTGCCCTACCCCTGCCTCCACCCAGGCGCTTGTGGGTTAAGGGGGGACATATGGAGGGGGTGATCGGTATGGGGTCATGTTCTTGGGACGGGAACCCTTGCCCTCCATGGGAGCTGTGAAGGGTGGGGGGGGCTGGTAGGGAGGTGCATTAGGATCCTCATCCCTCAGAGGAGTGTACTCTCCCACAGTGTCCTGATTCAGAGGAGTTGTCTCGGGCACGCTCTGGTTGGGGTACTCAGGAGGTGGGAGGGGAGCCTTCTCTTCCTGCAAGATGAGCGGCATACTGGAAGAGGGTGGGGGCTTGGAGTCATCCAGCTCATCTGCAAAGATGATAGGCACCCCCTTCTTGATAAAGGTGGCCTGGTCCTCAAGGGTCAGCTTGCCCTTCCGCTTCTTGCGATAGCAGATCATAGCAATGATTCCAGCAATGAGCAGGATGGCTGCAACCACAACGGCCGGGATGACTGTGTGCAGGTAAACATCATCCTCGCTGCTCTTCTCAGGGTCTCTGTCAGGAACCTCTGTGGCTGGTGCCGCTGAGGTTCCGGGAGAGGGTGGTGCCACAGGGATAAACTGCAGGTGTCGACAACTGCCAGAGCCTGTCACAGCAATACTCATAGCCTTAAAGTCAGGCTCCAGTGCATTGGAGAAGGCAGGCCGGGGTTTCCCGTTTTCATCAGCAATCCTGCGGCTCAGCCCTGTGATCTGCTCCTTGGGGCAGGGCTCCAGAGGCAGTGTGTTGTTGGTCCATTCTACCACAATAGAGCCACGGGTGATGTTCTGAAGGGTGATAGTACTGCAGTTTCGGTCCCCAAAAGCAAAAGCTAGCTTCTTTACCAAAGCAATTTTCTTGTGGATGTCATTCATGACTGGTGCTGGGTCACCTGCAAACTTAGCTTTGAACCGTGCAGGAGCCTTGTCCCCTTGTGGGCGCTTATGAACATGGATCTCAAAGGCGTCCACAGCAGAAAGGCCTCCTTTGTCTGTGGCATGCATGAAATACTCATGCTTTCCCACATGGCTGCTGTCAGGCAGGCCGTACATGAGCTGGCTGTTGCTGTTGAACTGAACCCAAGACTTCTCACCGACAAGCTGCTGCTCTCGAAGCTTCAAGGTCAACTTGAGCTTGTCAGTAGTGGTATCTTCATTATCATAGAAGGTATCTGATGGAATTTTCACTTCAAAGTAGGTACCCACCCAGGCATCGACCCTGTCAATGTGGTTCTTGAGCTCTGGTCGCTGGTTAGGCTCTCCACCACGGGGTACTCCACTGGTGGTAGTACGAATGCGGGTAGGTGGGGAAGCTGTCTCCAATCTGGTGATGGGTGCTTTGGTGGTGACCCGGGGTACCGGTCGAGGTGTCCGTGGTTTTTTGGTTGGCCTTCGAGTTGTGGTTGAGGAATCAGTTGAAGGCGTTGCTGGTTTTGGCGTGGATACTCGTGGCTTCTTGGTAGTAGTTGTTGGAGGAGTAACAACTGCTGTGGGCTCTACATAGCCAGGAATGGTCAATGTTGGCCGAATCTGGCCAGGAACTGTGGTGCCAGCTTCTGACACCCGAGTAGGCTGGATAGGACCCAGGGTTGGGGTCTGAATAATGGCACCTCGAGTCCGAATGGTGACCGTTGGCTTCCCAGGAACAGGATCCCTGACAGGAGGAGCCATGGTCTCTGTTGGAGGTGCAATGGCTGGAGATGTGGGCGTAGGCACTATCCTAGATGGTGGCTCCTGGATGGCCGTGGTTGGGGGTCCAATGGCAGTAACAGGTGTAGGTGTAGTATAGATCTGCCTCCGGATTCGTTTGGGGAGAGTTGGCTTCTTATTGGCAATGTGCCAACCCACCACAGGATAACCAAGTTGGGCAGACATAGCACCCTCCCTAGCAGGGGTTTCTACACCACGAATATCAGGCACACTATTCTGGTTCAAGGAGCAGCCCAGCTTCCAGGAGAGCAGAGCCCCATTCTCTACCACTTTCTTTGCATTTCCTGGGCCAGCCATGAAGGCTGACATGTCAAATAGTCTATTATTTACTACAGGTACCAACTTCATGTTGTGAAGTTCTACTTCTGAGAAGCTCTGCATTCGGTTCAGAAGATCAATCCTTTGCTTTGGGGTCATCTTGGTGAGGTCAGCATCCAGTATCACTGTGAGGACAGTCACTGGCTCATCAGCAGCACAGGCAGATGACACTACTTCACCAGGGTCTGATGAGGCTGCACGTACAGACTGTGGTTCATTGTGGTCTTCAGGGTAGACCTCGATAGAGAACACACTGGAAGTCTGGGGGACGTGGCTCCCATTGGCTCCCAGCCGTGCAGCACTCACTGAGATGTAATGTACACCTTTATCAGTGTCAAGAGGAAGACCTTCCAAGGTGTGACTGTGTGGGTCCCAATGTAGCCAAGACGGCAAAGCCTCCTTTCCTGCTGCAGACACCTAAAAGAAACATAAGTGTGAGCTACAAATGCTATCATTGCTGCATAACCTAAAATGATCACTATAGTAAAATGCTGGCATAATCTGAGTTATGTGATAGTCTGAAGGAATAATTTAGAATTTCTGCTGAGAAATTCAACTCATCACTTCCAAAGGAGAGCAATAATGCCGTTACACAATACATAAGACTGGAACTATCAGATGGGCTATACGTATATCTAGGACACATTAACCCACCAAACCATCATTGATTGGGATGATAGTGCACAGCTGTAACTCCAGAACTCAGGAGGCTGAAGTAGGTAGGAGAACTGAGTTGAAGGTCAGTCTGGGGTACAGTCTGAGACCCTCAGCAGTTAAGAAAACAGAGAGCTCTTGCAGAGGACTGGGGCTTTGTTCCTAGTACCACATTGAGCAGCTGTAGCTGTAGCTTCTGGAACCTTCTCTGGCTTCCTCTGGCAACTGCACACATGTGGTACTCAAAAATGCATGCAGGCAAACATACAGATACATAAATAAAAAAGTCTTAAAAAGTGAAAACATGTAATTTTAAAAAACAAAGATTCTTGTAGACTTGAAAAGTGCTATGCCCTACCACAACTTGCCTGCTCTTACCTGTAAAATAAGGTTGGAGCATCTTATTCCAGCTTGAAACATCCTTTCCAGTCTCCCTTACTATTCTTTGCAGACACATGCTTCTGCTCAGATCATATGCCTATCTTAGAGTACCTTGCCTGCACACAGACAGAAGTGCAGGACAACACCCTAGAATCACTTGTTTTACACCATCGCTTAATGCACTAGTCAGGGGGCATATTTTTTTTTAACATGTTTTAGTTTGAATATGGTTGGCCTCCATAATCTCATAAGGAATGGTACTATTAGGAGGTGTAGAATGTTGGAGCAGGTGTGGCCTTGTTGGAGGAAGTGTGCCGAGATGGGCTTTGAGGTTTCCTATGCTCAGGACACCACCCAGTGTCTCAGTGGACTTCCTGGTGCCTGCAAGATGAAGGACTCTGAGCTACTTCTCCTGCACAGGCCTGCCTACACACCACCAGGCTTCCCGCCATGATGATAATATACTGAGCCACTGAAATTGTAAGTGAGTCACCCCAATTAAATGTCTTACTTTATAAGGATTCCCATGATCATGGTGTCTTCACAGCAATACAAACCATAAGACACAACAACTGTCTAAGTAATTTACCCTGTGCTAGAAAGATTAAAATTAACTATTCTAGAACAATGTCTGCCAAAGGAGTCTCAAAGAATCTCTGGTCTTGGAAATGGGCTCAGTTGATAGAATGCTTGCCTAGATTGCACTAAGTCCTGGGCTTTAATCTCCAGGACTGAATAAACTGGGTATGGGGATATATGATAAGTATAATTTAATATAAGATACATGAAACCCTGTCTCAAGAGGGAGGAAAGGAGGGAGAAAATTATCTGTAGTCTCTAAAGTAGAGGTTTCAGAGTGAATCAGGAATGAGAAAGACACATACACAGTCTGCTTCTGCTCTTGACACAGAAGAGACCTAAGGAGCTCAATTATTTATTACTCCCCAAAGAATCGTTCAAACTTCTTTCAGTGTGCAAGTCCTTTTTCACAGTGACATAAATGAAAATACTCAAGGTACCCAGAGGAATTTCAAAACACAAACTTGTACCAGCTGACAAGAGAGAAACTATACTGGCTTCTTGCCTAAGCTCTGTCTTTGGCTCTGCTCGTCTGTGAAACACATACTCCTGCCCTTGATGTAAGAAAAGTCACTCAGTCTCTGCTCTGAGTTAAGGTGCCTTCAGCACCATGGTCCTGCCCCAAGTTCAGAGACACAATGGCTAACAGAGGGCAACTTCAATATCACCCAGAAACTGTTCCTAATTTAGGGCCACAGCTTCTTAACACGGACCTATGACAAAGGAGGGCACCCCATGGCTGCCTAGGTCCTCTTGACAGAAAGCCAGGAACCTAAGTGTTTAGAGGGGACTCCAGTTCAAATCTAAGATTTGTACCCAAGACACATCACACCAGAGATGTTTTACTTTCTACTCTTCAAAATGGTTCAAGCTGACTTGTCACATCTGACAAGAAAGCTAAGAAGCCAACTGACAGTCTGGGGAGACATCTCTTGTGGAATGCTCTCTTCTCAGGCTCTCTGAACCACTGCGAACTTAGTCCACAAGTGATATCTGCCTGCTTTCTTGTGACACTGGAAACTCTACAGTGTACCATCAGCTAAGAAATGCACCAAAAAGAGTTACCTACACTGTCATTCACCAAACAAAAATATTTTTAAAATCCATAAACATAATTTTCCAATCCAATAAAAACTACATATTTCCTTAAAATGATCTAGTTATATTTCCTTTTAAAATTTTTCTTCTTGCATCCTGAGCAGTCTCCCTCCCAGCTCCCCTCCACCTCTCCTCTCCCCCAGAACTATGCTCCTCCATTTCTCTTCAGAAACAGCAGGTCTCACAGTGATACCAACTGAGATGTTTGCCTGCATATAAGTCTGTGCACAATCTGCAGGCCAAGGCCAGAAAAGGGTGTTGGATCCCCTGGAACTGGAGCTACAGACAGTTGTTAGCCAGCATGTGGGTGCTGAAACTCAGAGCCAACCTGCAATAATAAATATTTCAAGTGTTTTAGATGAAATTTTGTTCAGTTCATTATGTTAGATATGAAAGTAGTTATGTAAGCACACTAGAAAGCAAAAGTTCTATAGATAGTCTTACTTTGTAAAATTAATTAGTTAAAAAATAAAAATCAGGGCCAGATGTAGTGGCACATGCCTTTAATTTAAAGCATTCAGGAGGCAGAGGCAAGTGGATCTCAGTGAGTTTAAGGCCAGCCTGGTCTACAAAGCGAGTTCCAGGACAGCCAGGACTGCTACAAAGAGAAACCAGGTCTTGAAAAACCAAAACAAACAAAAATCAGGGGCTAGAGCAATGGCTCAGTGGTTAAGAGCACGGACTAGCTCCCAACCACTCACACTGGCTCACAACCATTTGTAACTCCACTTCCAAGGTTTCAACACTTCTGGTTTCCATGGATATAAGGTATATTCATGGTACACAGACATACACGTAGGCAAAATACTCATCCACATAAAAATAAATATCTTTTTAATTAAAATAAGTGATGCAAAGATTTAAGGCTGAAATGGTGTGTTCACAGAACCATGAGATAGCTCTATCTCCACAGGAATTGTTGAAGTAGGAGATCTTAACAGAGAGACAGACAGTTGGTAATGTGAATGTAGACTGGGATCCAGCCACCTGAGGGTGTTCCTAACCACACTCCATCCCAATGGCCACCTCTGGAACAGCTGCTCACTGAGGGCACAGAGAAGACGGGAAAGACAGAAAGCAGGGTGACAAAAGACCGGGAACAACTCTGGCCGTTGCCAGCTAGGGAGACACCTGAAGAGAAGAATGAGCAGAACTGAGAGGTACCAGGACAGACTCTGGAAGATCCACAGGACATGTCTGAGTGTTTCAGTAGCATAGATGAGTGAGCAGCTTCTGCTAGTCTGTCTATCTCTAACTACACAAAAGTACTTTGGAACCCAGAAAACAGAAAGGTCTCACTTCCTCAAAGCTCCCCAGTCTATTTATTCTACTGACAGCCAATAGTCAAAGTTTTGATGTCACACAATTCCTATGAAATAAATCCAGGCCACTCTATGATTCCCATACTGCCAGCCTTGGAAACTGTGCTAGCTTAAGTTACAGCTCGGATCATCTGAAAAGAAGGGATCTTAGTTGAGAAAGCGCCTCAGGTGGGCTGGCCTAAAGTCAAGTCTATTGGACATTTTCTTGATTGATGATTGATGCGAGAGAGCCCAGCTCCTTGCAGGCAATGCTACCCCTGGGCTGGTAGTCCAGGGTGCTATAAGAAGGCAACCTGACCAAATCATGAAGAATAATTCATTAACCCTAACCCTAACCCTAACTCCAAGGCCTCTGCATTGGTTCCCAACTTTCTTCAATGATATACTGTGGTAATACACCTTTAATCCCAGCATTTGGGAGGCAGAGGCAGGTAAATCTCTTGAGTTTAAGGTCAACCTGATCTATATAGAGTTCCAGGACAGATAGTGCTGGAACTGTGAAACTGTCTCAAAAAACCAAAATATAAAATAAAAAATTAAAAAATAATAAAATAAAAAACAAGGCAAAAGTAAACAAAATAAACCCTACCTACCCTAAATAGCGTATAGTTATATTATCAGAGTGATAGAAACCCTGACTAAAAGCTGCATGGTGGTGACACACACCTTTAATCCCAGCTCTCAGGAGGCAGAGGCAGGAGGATCTCTGTAAATTTGAGGCCTGGCCAGAGTGAATTCTAGGACAGCCAGACCTGTTACACAGAAGCCCTGTCTCAGAAAAACAAACAAACAAACAAATAAAAAACTCCTAACTAAAGCCATATACTTGATGATGCTAAATAACATTAAGATATGCTAATATCATGCAACATGTATAACAAATATGAACAAAAGCCGCTGGTTCTGTTTTGTTTTTTACTCCACCTCTAACACTGTACATTTTACCAAATCAAATAAACGACTCCATTTGAAATTGGCAGGGGGCTGGAGAGATGGCTCAGTGGTTAAGAGCACCCTCTGCTCTTAAAACTACCTTAAAACTGCTTCTATCACTCTTAAGCTATGAGATTACAGGTATGCACCACCACAGGCAGTTTTATGCAGTGCCAGAAATGGTTTCATACATGCTAGGAAAGCATTCTACTAACTGGGCTCTCCTCATAGGCAATCAGATAACCTTCTATGAGTACCAACACAGACACACACACACACACACACACATACACACAGACACAGACACACACACACACACACACACACACAATCTAGAAAGTAAGATCTATTGTATTCTACCCTAACAAAGCAAGAGCACTGTCTATAAGATAGTTCCTGGCAGGCTAAGGCTTTACCCAATCCATGTCTGTAATCTGTAAGAAGGAGGAAAGGGGGGCTGGAGAGATGGCTCAGTGGTTAAGAGCACTGTCTGCTCTTCCAGAGGACCCAGGTTCGATTCCCAGCACCCACATGGCAGCTAACAACTGTCTGTAGAAAAAAAAAAAGGAGGAGGAGGAAAGGATTCTGCCTTAGTATAATTATTGGAGCGACACATGCTGGACTCTGACAGTACTGGTTTTCAACCTGCTCCTATGAACAGTAAACAATTAGGCTTCTGCCTAATAGCCCCAAACCAAGGCTCCACTCCCAGTCCTTCTTCCCAATTAGTTAGCTTTGGACCCAGTGTAGTGAGGCCTTGATTTCCTATTCATACTTCAAAGTATCTAAAGAGTACAGAAATGCTGCAGGCCAGGAAAGCCAGGGACCTATAGACAGCCAGAGACTCTTCAGAAGCAACCTGCAGGCCAAGCAAGAGTGGTTTGAAGAGGTTGAGAGTGGGGAGGGGAGATTGCTCTAGTGCGAGCCCAAGACAAACCAGCTTAAATTAAAACTGCTATCCTGGGGCTGGAGAGATGGCTCAGCGGTTAAGAGCACCATCTGCTCTTCCAGAGGACCCGGGTTCGATTCCCAGCACCCACATGGCAGTTAACAACTGTCTGTAGTTCCAGTTCCAGGCAAACACCAAGGCAAATAAATAAATAAATAAATAAATAAATAAATAAATAAATAAATAAATAAAAACCTGCTATCCTAGCCAGGTGTCATGGCACACGTGTTTAACCCCAGCACAGGAGAGGCAGAGGCAGCTGGTTCTCTATGAGTTCTATGAGTTCAAGGCCAGCTTGGTCTATAAAGCTAGTTTCAAGCTAGCCATCACTACCCAGTAAGACACTGGCTCAAAAACAAACAAAAGACAAACACTGGTGTCCTTCACAGGACTTGGAGTACTGAGCTAGAACTGACCTCCTCCCTACAGACTAGCTCACACAGTATCCAAACGTCCTGTGCAAGTTGTCAAGGGAGAAAAACAATGAAGTCCTACCTGTGTAAACCAGAAAAATGACCGGCATGGCAACATATACCCAAGGAAACAGGAGTAGTAAACTTGGGAGTTAGTAAAAGCCATCAAATTGGACTTAAGGCTCTCTCAATAGGAGGGAGCTCATGCCTGGTACTATAAACCTAGCCAAATACCCATGGCTGGTAAAGTCACAAACCATAGATGAGAACCTATTACTGACCTCTTCCTAAACAGGTGTAATTCCCAACTGCATCCTAACCCTTATGTCCACAGGTAAGTGTGGTTCTCACTTCTCATCATGGAAGCTTCTTGTCAGAGACCATGACAGAAACCTACAACTGGTCAAAATGCAGAGAACAACTGACCATGGGGTACTCGTCCGCAACTGAAACACCTACAGCAACAAGTCCTATACCTAAGGCTCATGTAACACCATGGAGGAGTAGGGAAGAGTCTAAGAACAAGGGGATCAGGATACCTGCTGCCAGATGGTATCTATAGTCAACAAGGAGTTACACATGTAAAATCTGCACAATGTGCTTACCTAAACAAAACCCACACAATAACATTAGCTGATATTCCAGAGAAATCACAAAGCCTCACCCTTAGATTAAGAGCTACAGGCAATGGCTGCTAAAAAAGGGAGAATCGGTTTTCTTTAGGAATGAACAACCCTGATCTTACGCATTTATATGTAAAATTTTGGCTATCTGCAGAGTCCTGGGTTTACTCAATATAAATATCTCTGCCTTGGGATTGGAGGTGTAGCTCAGGAACAAAATGGTTACCTAGCAGACATTCAACCATGAGTTCTATCCTCAGTGGTACAGGAAAATAAAAATCTGGCCTAGCTGTGCAATAACACTAAAAAAGGCCACCATGCCAGGAAAGGCAAGAACCAGAGCTATACAAAGTACTCCACAACAGCAGTAATGCTTTTGGGTCACAAGCTAATCCCCACCATGGAATTCTTCCAATTTCCAACCACTTGACCCTCCATGACAAATATCAACATTGTCCTGGAGCTGTAGAAAAGAAGGCTTGCTGGTCTTGTACCAGCCATCTTGGGAAGGATTCTGTGCAAGTGATGGGCACATCTGTGGGAGGCAAAAAGTACAGAAGGAAGCCCAATTTGAGACATTACAGGCCACAGGCCACCTAAAAGTACATAAAGCTCTAGTCAGCAACAGTTGGATACCATACTGTTGGAATGAAAGAAGAGCCCAGCAAGGATGAAAAACAGATCTTAAGGCTGTACACCTAACTTCAAAAATCTTAGCTCATATATTTTACCCCAAAACGGGGCAATCAAAGGCCTCAAGAGATGACTCAGTAATTAAGAGCACTAGCTGCTATTCCAGGACTAGGGTTCAATATCCAGCACTCATTTGGAGGCTCATAACCATCTATAACTCCTTTTCCAAGGGATCCAATACACTCTCTTCTGGCCTCCATACGGATTGCAAATACTTGGTGCACAGATACAAGCAGGAAAAACTCCTGTATATGGTCAAAACAAGAAAACAAAAAAACCACTAAGGCTCAAAATCACAAAAAGTAGATAGCCCTACCAGCAAAGTCCATAAGGAATCACCCTAACTAGGGAAATTACAGTTTTAAGGAATTTAAAGAATATTTGGTTTGTTTTTCCAGACAGCGTTTCTCTTTGTAGCTCAGGCTTGGCCTCAAACTCAGAAATCTACCTGCCTCTGCCCCCCAAAGGCATGCACCACCCAGCTAGATTTACCATTTTTTCAATTTATGTGAGTAGCTTCCCTGCATGTTTACATGTGTACTACATGCATATGTGGTAACTCGGGAGTTCAGAAGAGGGTATTAGATCCCCTGGAATTGGAATTATAGATGGTTGTGAACTACCATGTCAGTGCTGGGAATTAAACCTGAATTCTCTGCCAAAGCAGCCAATGTTTTTAACTGCTGAGCCATCTCTTTACCCCCCAAAAAATGCCAGATTTAAGATTCTGATCCCTAGCCAGGCATGATGGTACATGTCTTTAATCCTAGCACTCACAGGATAGAGGACAAGTGGATCTCTGTGAATGAGGCCAGCTTGGTGTACAGATGAATTCCAGGACAGGCAGAGTGGTTACACTGAGAAACCTCACCTCTCAGTCTTACACTGTGAGATGACTACATAAGCTCAGCTCTAAGACACTGCCTCAAGACTCTTTATGCCTTCTTACACATAAGACAGAACTCAGAAAATTGAGAATCTGAGCACAGATGGACAAGGGGTGAAGTAGATAAGTATTCATATGCACTAAATGCCAGGAAATACAACTAAAGACTCTTACTCTCAACCCATACCCTTTAAGACATGGAGAAAGAGCAACTGAGTAGGAGTTTCCATTACTTAGTCTTCATCAAAAAGGTTTCATTCATAGTCTGAGCAAGCCAGTCAAATATAGCAAAAAGGACAAAAACTGAAAAATTAGGCTCTTGCTAGGGCTTAATTAATTTTAATGAGCTTCTGAATCCAAAAACACATTAAGTATTATAATTCAGGGCCTGCAAGACATATCTATGTAGAAGCTACAGGAAGCAGACTCAAACATCAACTACCACTCTAACTGCTGATAATGGCTTACAAAAGGAATCTTGGTGTCAATCCTTCATGTTAACCAACCTTCTGGTGGGTCCTTTGGGTCTCTATGGTAGCATCTTCCAACAAACCTCTGTGTACACATCAAGCCCTGGGGTATAATCTGGGCCCTTCCCAGTGTTACCTTACAGACATGCCAGGTACTTTTTTTCCCTGGTCCCTATCAAAGTTTCTCAAGTAAGATCCCTACAACCTTCCCTTAGACCTGGTCACTGGTCTTTACCTTCAGCTCTCTCCTCTTCATCAAGCCACCGAGCTAGACCAACCTGCAAAGAATCACAGAAAACACCCTCATTTGTTTCCTCTGCCTAGGAAGGCAGAAAATAATGCCTCTGATAAAGTCTGAACCTTGGGAGCTGGACAGATGGCTCAGAGGTTAAGAGCACTGCCTGTTCTTCCAGAGGACCTGAGTTCAATTCCCAGCAAACACATGGTGGCTCACAACCATCTATAATGAGATCTGATACCCTCTTCTGTACACTGTATACATAATAAATGAATATTCAAAAAAAAGTCTGAGCCTCGAGGCCATCTCACACTCAGAATCAATCTGTCTATACCCTGTGTTTTATATATAAATATACTGATGGCTGGTGGCAGATGGGTGACAAGGGCCCCTAGCCCCACACAGGCACAGTGGCAGAGTCTGGGCTCTTTGTGAAGAAACGTTATTGTAATAGAAAGAGAAGAGAAAGAGAAAGGGGTTGAAGAGTGTGTGCCCTCTGGTAAGGTGGGAAAGGGAAGAACAAGAAAGGGGAGGGACCAAGGGTGGAGAGCTTCTTAAATGGAGCCTGAAGTCAGAACATCAGAACACTGGGCAGGCCAAGCTAGTTGCCATTGGCGAGGATCTTCTGTAAGTGGGACAGAATCTTAACACCATAAACTACAATAAGCCAAATCTATCCTGTGGCCTTCCAAAAATGGTAAGCATGGCAGTCTCAAGGCAGAGCTACACAGAATGAGATACACAGGTCTAGCCTGAGGCCTGAGGGTCAGATATCAAAAGTAATAAATCATGACGATAGAAGATGCAAGAGGCTGCTCCTCTGCCAAGAAAGCAGAAGCACAGCTGCCAGGGATAAGCACTCGTCCCACTACGTGATAGGTGAACGCTAAAACTACAGTTGGTTCCTCCACAAAGACCAGAATCACAGCATCACATTCTAGCCCAGCCAGTAGTACCCTTCTAATCTGTGTTATAAACTACCTTATCTGATGTTAATTATTTGTCCCTAAAAATTAGCCTTTGGGGCTGGAGAGATGATTCAGTGGTTAAGAGTACTGGCT
Source organism: Sigmodon hispidus (assembly GCA_004025045.1). Classification (NCBI taxonomy): domain Eukaryota; kingdom Metazoa; phylum Chordata; class Mammalia; order Rodentia; family Cricetidae; genus Sigmodon; species Sigmodon hispidus. The sequence continues at coordinate 58,925 of PVIH01000178.1, read as the reverse complement.
GTTTTTACAGGTGTTTCCTAACTGCCTGTAACTAGTTTCAGGGGATCTGATGTCCTCTTCTGGCCTCTGCAGGTGTGTGCGTACAAATGAGGCAAATACATATACTCAAGCACGAACACATACACATAAATAGGTCTTTAAAAAGAAATTAATCATCCTCACAAAAGAGCCACTAAACACAGCTATAGTCACTCAAAAAATTTCCAAAATCAGTCCTTCTATCCTAAGCCCTGATTTCCATTTTTACTTTATCATTTTAACTTTTAGCTCTATAGCTCTTATGGGGGGAGGAGACTCCCAGAAGCCTCTATCTTCAACAAGTATTAGAGTTGCTAAGTCTGGACAAATACCATTCTGACAGCCTACTGCCAAGGATGTTTTCCTGGGCCAACCCACATTTCCCTGTGTGCCATGCTCACAAGGGGTCCATTCAGAACCAGGGAACACCCACTCAAGGCAGGAAGAAACTGCAGTTCATCTCACATGCCACAAAGCTCTCAAGCATCCAAAAAGAAAATGTTCTTTTCATGAACCCCTCTTCCTGGCAAAAAAAAAAGGGTATCTATTGTTCTCAGGGGAACAATGAGGTAGCCCATGCCAGCAGCTGAAAGCAGTCTCAGCAAGAGCTGCTCCCAGCCTGTGGACATCTTGGGCTGAGGAAAAGTCCACATTGTCTGCAAGGAGGAGGCTGAAGAAAAGGAGGTAAGGATGAAAACCCACCCTCCTCCAGGCTGTACCAATGTGAGATATCCGAGAATGCTCTACTGGGGTAGCGCCATCTTTCAGGTGATATAAAGGGTTTTCTTACCTCCTACCTTTTTGTTTTGTTTTTCCAGACAGCCTCATTTTGCAGCTGATGCTGACATCAAATTGAAAGAAATCTTCCTCTGCATTAGGATTAGAGCATGCTCCTACCACAGCACAGTACCTAAAGAGGAGGTACTAAACCTGAGATGCTGATAGATATGCAGGCTGGGCCCACAGAAGGACCTGGCAGCTGGAGACTCTGTGATACGTTCTGACTATGGCCACAGCATGGCCCTGAGTGGCCCAGACCCCAACACTTGTGCCACTGTACAGAGGCTTTGAGAATTCAAACCAGGTATGAGGTGGAAAGGAATCTTGATTCCCATTGCTACCACATAAATATCTGAAAGTCTACTAGGTAAGAGGAGGCGACATACAAAACAAATGTGAGAATTTCAACCATGTATTTATTACTGAGGATTTGTTTGTTATATTCTGGGTTATTTGTTATATTCTATAAAAGACAAGGTCTCATTCTGTAGCCCAGGCTGTCCTTAAACCAGTTTCAGCCTCCCCAAATTCTGGAATCATAGGCAAGTACCATGCATGGTGCCCAGAACAGACACTAAGAAGATAGCAGTTTTATGGAAAACCCACTTCCACCAGGTGGAGAAAGAGCCTCTAATAGTTCAGAAGATGTTCAAATTGAATCTAAAAGAGATGACAACACCAAGAAAGAGAGAAGAAGGAAAGAAGGCCCTAAAGGAAGAATAATCACAACAGAGAGGGACACAGATGGGGCTACGGCAAGACACAAGGAGGAAAGGGCAAAGAAAGGACCTCAGGACAGTTCACAGGGATCCCCACCCTAATACACATCAGTAACAGGGGGTGCTTTGAGCACATTCAAATGATAAAATGTCTCTTGCTTTAAAGAACACTGAGAAGTAATGAGCAACTGATGGCTTTGGCAAAGGGCAGTAAGTACTATGATTCAGACATGATTTGGAAGTTATCCTAAACAAGTATCTTTGGCAATAAGATCTAAAATACTATTGTTGTTTGTGATAGTCTTATGTATTCAAGCTGGTCTCAAAATTACTGTTAGTCAAGGTTGACCTTGACTCCTAATCTCTCTGCCTCTATTTCCCAAGGTCTGAGGTTATAAACATGTATCAATATACTTGGTCTAAAATGTTCCTTATGTCAGAGATAATGATGTGCCGATTTAATCAAAGACAGAGGCAAACAGATCTCTGTTGAGATTAAGAATAGCCTGGTATACATAGTGAGACCCTGTTTCAGAAAAAAAGACCTTATAGACAACAATAATATTAGACAGACACAAAAAGTTATATTCACATTGAGTAAAAATCATGGGAGAGCTGGTGGTGGTGTTGCACTCCTTAATCCCAGCACTTGGGAAGCAGAGGCACATGGATCTCTGTGAGTTCAAGACCAAGCCAGATCTACAAAAATCATATCAGGACAGCCAAATCTGTTACACAGAGAAACCCTGTCTTAAAAAAACAAACAAACAAACAACAACAACAAAACACAAAAGAAGTCGGGGAAAAAAACTCAAGCTATAACAAGTGAGGAAAGGTTAAAAATATATATAATCAGAGGCAGAGAGATGGGCTTAGTGGTTAAAGATGCTTGTCTTGCCACTAAACCCGATGACCTGAGTTTGATCTCTAGGACCCACATGGAAGAAACAAGCAACTCCTTTGATTTTTCACACAAGATCCATGGCATGCTTGTCCCACCCCCACGCCCTACATACACATACAGATTAACTTAAATTAAGGGCTGGAGAATTCAGTTAAGAGTACTTTGTTCTTCCTACCATTTGGGAGGCAGAGGATTTTTGAGTTCAAGGCCAGACTAGTACATCAGGAGGTCCAGGTTAGCAGAACTACATAGTGAAACCCTATCTCAAAAATGAAACAAAACAAAAACCCATAAAGTCTCACCAACAGAACTGCCCAAATGTAAGCTGAACAAGGACACCACCAAGGAACAACCCAAAAGTGGATGGGGACAAGACCAGGAGGTCTCAACCCTATATAAAGAACTATAGTCAACTGAGGAAGCTGGGAATGGAAGAGGTGGTCCTCCCCTGGGAAGAGCACACCAACTGGTGGGCCAGTGCCAAATGGTCAGCCCTGAAAACATTCATAGAAGGAACATTACACAGACTGAATAGGTTATATTTATACTTAGAAATATACGCATGCACACACACATGCACGCAATAACAATGAGTCAAAGAAGAGGCCATGAGTGTGAAGAGAGTATGAAGGGGTATTGAGGATGATGGGGGGTACTGTAATTATAGTACAGCTCAAAAAAGACGAACAAAAGGACATCTATTTTTCTTACAGAGGACCCAAGTTCAGTGCCCAGCACCTATGTTGAACAGCTGACAACCACTTCTAACTCCAGCTCTTATGGATTCAATGCCTTCTTCTAGCCTCCTCCAGCATCCACACATACTTGGCATTCACTCACACATACACATATGTAAAAATAAATAAATCTTGGGTCTATCTAAAAGATCTGTACATAGTAAGTATGTCCACCTCTTAATAAGCATAGAAAATGGTAGAAACCAAAAGAAATTTTTTTTCTTCCACGTACGTGGCAAGCCTATGTTAACTTTTAAAAAACTGTTTTTAGATGTATTTACTGTATTTCATGTAAATAAGTGTTCTGCTGTCCTGTATGCCTGTGCACTACATGCATACCTTGTGCCCTCAGAGGTCAGAATAAGGATTTAAAATTGAAATTAGGGAAAGTGGTTGTGAGCTACCATGTAGCTGCTAAAAATTTAACCTAGGTCCTCTACAAGAACCAGTGCTCTTAACTGCCAAGCCCATCTCCAGCCTTTATGTTACAAAGGGAAAAGACATTTCTTTAACATACACTTTCAGCCAGGTTGGTGGCACACACTTGTAACTCCACCATTCAGCAGGCAGAGGTAGGAAGGTCCTATCACAGTTCAGAAGCCAGTGAGACTGTCTCAGAATGCCAGTAAACATCTTTTCAAGTTTGCTCTATAGGCAGGAAAGTCACAGCTCCAAGGATAAGTAGGTCAAGCCTTGCCCTTCCAAATCCTCAACCCTACAGCCTTGGTTCCTAAGACTGGGTGAACTTTCATACTGTTGTTCAATGCTAAGGAATTAAAACTGGAGTCTCATGTGTACTAGACAAGTGTTCTACCACTGAACTACACCCCTGGCCCTTCATCTGTTTCCCTACAGGCTCATCAGCTACTAAACTGTTCTCTACAGATAAATATGCTCAGATATAATCCTGTTTTCCTCATAAAAGCTCTTTATGTCCCTGGTGAATAAGCTTGTTACATGTTTCTGCCAGATACTACAAATATCTAGCACACTGTATCAGTTCAAGATACTTCTGGTCAAAATTAATCCATGTGAAACATTCCAATAGCCATTGGAACAAAGGCAATCAATGCAGGATTTGAACATTTTGAGGGTCCTGTCAAAGCCTAGGCAAGAAATGCATCCTCCAGAGCTGCCACTTCCTGCCTAACAGATTAGCATCTGGCTTGCTGAGGTAGAAAGAGTTAACTGAGCTGTTACATGAGGTAGAGTTTCAGAAGTACAGAGAATGGAATCCAGAGGGAAAATCCAGAGAGCACAAAGGGGGAAAAGGAAACCTGGTTCACCCAGATTAAAGGTAAAGAGGTAAAGAGATTCACCTCTCCATGGTAAGACCAGCATGGAACATTCAACCGAGAAGCCTGGGTTTGTGTGTCAGAAAAGACACACCTGAATTTGTAAAGGTTTCAACCAAGCGCCTACAGTGATGGTGCTGGTAGACTGTGTGGAGATGGCTCAGTAGTTCAGGGCACTTGGCGCTTCTTTCAAGGACCTGATCCATGTTCGCTGACTAGCATGCACATGACAGCTCACAACCATCTATAACTCCAGTTCCAGGGAACCCCACTACTACAGAATTATTTACTGACAACTGATCTCATATACAGGATTAATATTTATTAAGGGGTTATATAACATGGATATATATTAAACCTAAGGCAAGTTTTGGAGAGTGGAGCTGTCCCATGCAGTGATGGTGCCAATCCTCTCCAGAGAACACAGGAACAAACAGGAAGGAAGGGCGGCATGCCTCAGCTCCTCAATGGGGACCAGCCATCCCATTCAGGGTTCTGAGACCTCAAAGCTATGCCTCTAAGTCTCCACATTCCACATTCTCTTCTGATGTTAGCTGGGCATATGACATATACATACATGTAAACAAAAGATACACATAAAATTCTAAAAAGAAAGAAAAAAGTGCTGCTGGGCAAGTTTTCAAGCTTAGGCCTTAGGACAGAATGGTTCCAGTGGGAGTGAGGGCCCAGTGTATCTGAAAGCCACTTCCAACCTCTGCAGGCACCAGGCACATGTGGTGTTCATACATGCATGTGAACACTCAAGCCAGCCCCATCTCAATAACTAAATAGTACACAACAAAAAAGGGAAAGACTAAAAACTAAACTGGGAGATAGAAACTCCTCCTCATTCTCGTTCTTACATGCAGTCTCACCTTGATGATTTCTCCACTGGAGGCAATTAAATCTGTTGGAATGCTCACTCGAAATGAGCGCCCAACAACAGCCATGCCATCAGGAATGCCAACCACAGTGGGGACAGTCTCGTGGAAATCTGAGAGTACGGAGTGCATGGATGCCTCAAGCTGGTTCTTCCAGTCCCTCACGGCCTCCGAGGGTTCACTGGGCCAGTGGGACTGAGCCATAGCCACAAAGAGTAGGAGAAGAAAGGTCCTTCCCCAGACGGGGTGCAGCCAGATGCCCACAGACATCCTCCTCCCAGGCTAGTGTTTGCTCAAGTCAACAGTCACTAAGGAAGAAAGCAAATGATGTGTCCCAGGCTGGGTCTTCACCCTCTGCACACTGGCTCCATCCTAGAGCACCCAGAGCCTGGAAAAGAAGAACAGATTCAGACATCAGCAATGCTGCTGGTTCAAGATGGCATACAACCCAAATGTTCTGCCAAGAAAGTCACCTGAGTAAGAAGCCTCTTACTCCTGTGCTCTTCAACAACATGCAGCTACTTTGCACTGGAAATAATTGGCTTATTAAGTGTAAAATAACATTGAGTTTTGAAATTTTTATAAAAACAAAGTAATTTAAAGTGACTGATACATATTGAAACTATAGCACATTGCATTTCATACATCAAATGAATAAAAAATATATAAAGTACAAATAACTGAAATTGCACTTGTTTATTTTGAACAAAAGGGGATAAAGTCAAGAAACCCAGACATTTGGTTCACATTATTTGTCTGCTAAGCAGTACTGCTCTTCTAGACTTTCCTCAAGCTTACAGTAAATAAGTAAGCTGAGGAAAAAACAAATGGACAAGACAAATGGCCCAGGCTTTCCAATACTGATGCTATCCCTAAGGGTAACTGCCTGGGTTTAGAGACAGTTACTAGATATGATATATGCATCTTGACTGAATTCTAGAATAATTTTAAAAAATATGAAATCAAGGCTAAAACAAAACAAACAAACACACCAAAGGCTGAAGTGGAGAATTTGCATATTGGCTGGAGATTAGCTTTCCTGTTAATTTCTGTAAGTGGCAAGATGATGGTGTTGTTCTATAAAGAGCTGTCCTAAATCCCAAACTCTTTGAGTAGTATTTTTAAGTGTTTATGGATGCAATGTCACAAAGATTCTTTACTCACTTTGAAAAGCTTCAAGGAAGAATATGTACACCTGTATTTATGGAGACAAACCATATAACAAACACAACTTTTTGAGACAGGATCTCACTATGTAACCCTGGCTGGCCTCAAACTCACAGAGATTCACCTGCCTCTGCCTCCTGAGTCTTGGAATTAAAGGCATAATGAGCTCTAGAAGATTAAAAAATAGTTTTGAGCCTGGCAACAGTGGTGTTCACCTTTAATACCAGCATTTGGGAGGCCAAGGCAGAAGGATCCTTGAGTTCCAGAACAACCAGGGCTATCCAAAGAAACATTGTCTCAAAACAAAACAAAAGTTTTGAAAAGATAAAAACAAACACTTAAGTATCTATAAAAAGTAATATATATTAAATATAATAAATATAGTAACTATCCACTCCTCAAATCCCAAGAATTAATCACAGGACTTGTTTCTAAGAGACTATCTGCAAACCCTGTGCTAGTGAACAACACTTACTGTTCTTTCTTGCCCTCCATTCCTAGTAGAGTCATATTAAAAACCTGTACACTGTCCTCCTGACTTAATGTTTCAGGGAGTTTAGGACCTACTTTCTTTGAGCTACCACTCACACAGATGATGCCTTATAGGACCTGGTGGATTCTTTAAGGTGACCACAGACGTGGGCAATCTCCCACTAGAGACCAAGAGTAAATGGTCTGTACATGCTTGTGTATGTGGCATTTTTTAACCTACTTAATGCAAAATAAACTTGTTATAGAAAACAAGGCCACTGAAGAGGAGATACATTGAAGACAGTGTAAATCCAAGCAATTCCAATGGGGTTTCTGCTATTTTAAATTTTGCTTTTAATTTTCTTATTCATTACACATTTTTACTAAAATTCAAGAGTCCAACCCCTGCCCTCAAATGAAGCAAAGTTGGAGTCATATCCAGTCAACATAAAGCTAGTATGTTTAAGGCTGTTAAGACAATGGACTAGAACCAGAGAATCCCAAACCAAGATGCAAAGCACCAGGACAATCGATCATCTAAGCAAACAACCAAAGTCAAGTTCCTCCCTCAGTTCTCTACACACACAAGTTCAGCTATCGAGTTACAGATTCAAGGCAAAAGGCAGGACTTAAGAACCGTTAGAATACAGTAAAATGCTGTGAAAGGACTTAACTTAAAAAGACATTAGGCTATATAAAACATTTTAAAGGACAATTAGTTTCAGCTAGAGAAATGGCTCCTCCATGAAGAGCACTTTTCTTTCAGGCCTTGACTTTTGCTCCCAACACCCCAAATGGTAGCTCGTAACTATCCACAACTTCCATTCCAGGGAATCTGATACCCTTTTTAGGCCTTCACAATATACCAGGCATGCACAGGTGCATATACATACATGCCGGCAAACATCCATACACACAAATCTTTTTTTGTGGCTGTCCTGGAACTGCTCTGTAGTCCAGGCTGGCTGGCTGGCTAAATGGATGGACAGAAAACACAGACACACAGACACACACATACACAGACACACACATACACACACACACAAACCAGGAAGTGGTGTGGCTGGACAGTGAAGGGTATTATATAAGGTGGGAGGAGACAGAGTTCACCTCTTCCCTTTCCACTGAGGACTTAACAGGCATTCAGATCTATCTATCCTTTTCTTCGGCCTAAAGATCTACCTTTTCTGCTTAGTGTTAACTGGCTGTGGCTTGTTCCTCTGTCTCTATAATTTTTCAGTTCTCCCCCAATATCTGGCTCCATATTTTTATTATAAGATCAAGTAGGATTTGTGCAGCAACAACAAGCCTCTGCCTCCTCCTGAGTGCTGGGATTAAAGGTATGTGCAATCCCTGTCCCCTCCCCCCAAAAAAACACACCCACACCCACACACTGGCACTCATATAAATCTTTTTTAAAAAAGACAATTGGATTTCTGGGGAAATGAAGTAGATGTTGTTTTCCCCAATATTTCCTGCAAAATACAATTAAGAATCCTTTATATTACATATAAAATAACTGAGTCTAAACAGTGAACAAAGGACACAAACCAATTAAGGAACTCAGAACTCAATGATAACCAAAGTGGTGGGAGCTCCTACAGTATTCTTCTTGATTTGTATTTCTTTCTTTTTTTTTTAAGATTTATTTATTTATCATGTATACCGTATACAGAAGAGGGCAACAGATGTCATCATAGATGGTTGTGAGCCACCATGTGGTTGCTGGGAACCGAACTCAGGACCTGTGGAAGAACAGTCAGTGCTCCTAACCTTTGAGCCATCTCTCCAGCCCTTGACTTGTATTTCTAGTGTATTTGTATTAAGTATTTCTTTTTCCTGATCTGGAAAAAGGTAGTGGAACTCAAACAGTCAGGAACTTTTGGGGTTGGAGTTTTTTTCCTCTTTTGGTGCATCCAGGAGTTGAACACACACAGGCTTTGCACATACCCAGCACGAACTTATTGCTGAGCCACACCCCACCCAGCAAGGCCCAAACCACCACACTCAACTTTTCTTTTTCTTAATTTCTTAATTATCTTTACCTTACCTTTATTTATTTAAATTTTTTTGGTGCTTTTTTTTTGGGGGGGGGGTTTGAGACAGGGTTTCTCTATGTAGCCCTGGCTTTCCTAGAACCCACTATATAGACCAGGCTAGCCCAGAACTCACAGAGCTCCTCCTGTTTCTGCCTCCAAGTGCTGGGATTTACACCCATGGGATTTATTCTGAATACAAGTGGTTTACCTCGTGTATGCACACTACATGTGTGCCACCATGAAGATCAGAAGAGGATTTCAGATGCTCTGGAGCTGAACTTACTGATAATTGTAAACTGCCATGTGGGCACTAGGAATTAAACCCAAGTCCTCAGCAAGAGCTACAAGTGCTTTTAATTACTAAACCACCTCTCTAGCTCCTCCAAATTTTCTTAGTCCATAAAAATATGAAAGAATATGTGGCGTTGCCGAATCAGGATAGATATGTGTGACATTAGTCTGTTTTCTACTGATTCATGTGATAATAAACTAACTCACTCCTTATACCAACACTCAGAAGGAGACAGAAGGAGAGAAAGAACAGTCACAAGCTTGAGCCCAGCACATTAGCCAGGGCTATGCAGCAAAGAATAAAACAAGAGCTAATGAGATGTCTCAGTGAGTGAAGAAGATTCATGCCACCAAAACTAACAACCTGAGTTCAACCCCCAGATACCCTGGTAGAAAAGAAAGAACTGATTCCCACAGCTATCCTGTTGTGGGCGAGTGCTCCTTGGGACTTGAATCTCCCATTTTCATGTGAGTGTTGGGAAATTTTTGAAATGGTAACTAAAATCCCAAATCCAAATCTCAACATTCGGATCTCCTGGCCTATTTAGTCCACCCTACTCATTATCCTATCTCTCTGTCCACTTTCTTCCTGTTTCCCACGCTCCTGCCCTAACCCTGCCCCAGTGGCTGGGCTGGGGTGTATAGTTCTTGTCTATGTGCAAAGTCTGCGCTCAACCCCTGAAGCACCAAAGGGAAAACTCAGAACTGGGTGTGCACCAACAGACAGACAAGGAAGAGAGAGACCTTCTCATTTTTATTTTTCCTACTTTTTTCTCTAATTCATTTACTTTTCCATTTATTAAGTCCAGTTGATCTTTTACTTTCCTTATCTGATTCTCAATTTTAAATTCTTAGTTTATCTGAAAAGAGCACTGATTATGAATCACACCATTCTCCACTAAAAATATAAGCTCAGTCTACTGTCTGTGCTCACATGACGACACAGGGTGTGTGTTTCACAGGCATGACTAAGTGTTCTGCATTTAGCAGTCAGGCAATCAATCTCCAGGGCACAACTCCAACTGTTTTTCCATGTGCTGGTTTTCCATTCTCTAGGGAGAAAAGATTGCTTCTGCAACTTGGAAAAAAGCAGCCTGTGTGTCTCTCTGATGCTGGCTTTCTAAGTAAGGGCCATGCCTGCTTTGGATAGAAACCTCATAGAGTTTGGCTACATAGCTAGATTAAGTTCTCTGGGATGTTTAAATATATAGGAAGACAGGTTTTTCTGTATAACAGTCTTGGCTGTCCTGAAACTGGCTTTGTAGACCAAACTGGCCTGGAACTCAGAGATTCACCTGTCTCTGCTTCACAAGAGCTGAAATTAAAGGTGTGTGCCACTACTGCCCAGCAATTAAAAAAAAAAAAAAAAAAAAAAAAAAGGTAATTCTTTATTGGGGAGAGGCCATATGCCACAGCATGCATGTGGAAGTCCAAAGACAACTTTTTGGAGTCTCCTATCATGTGGGTCCCAGGATTTCAGATTAATCCGACTGACACAAGTGCCCATGAAACCATCTTACTGGATGTAGAAAAAAAATTAGACATATTTCAAATGCTCGCTCTTGATCATTACAGAGATCCTTTCCCTTCTTGTAGGAATCAGTGCCCAAAGATCAGTAAACACTAACCACTATTATACAGAGCCTGGTGGTTACAAGGTGTTAGAAGAAAGGCTGCTTCAGTGATCCTGGCAAGACACCCACTGTTAACACTATTATTACTTCATATATATTTATACCTTTTGTGACACCAGTACTCAAGGCTTCCTGAGAAAGTATCTCAACTGAACTCACCACTGTCTCTGGATGCTAGAAGCTGTCAAAGCTCTCCTACTAAGAAAGGAGAAAGGCAGCTTCAGCCCACTCTGCTGCCTCCTTCTGGGTAATGAGTGCCCTGTGCCCACAGCAGCTGATTTAGTAAGTGCCTTCCAGTCAAGTGAGTTCAATAAATAAATGTATATATGGTATGCTCAGCTCACAATAATCAAAACTGTTAGTAAAACTTCTATCTAATCTAAAAAACGTTTTAGAAAACAGCTATTAGTTTTTACTTTCTAAGAATAAAGGAAAAGTTGTGAGATTCAACCATTGTCAACCAAACAGAATGTGGCAAAGGGGCCCAACTCTGTGAACCCCCAGATTCTGCTCCTCACTAGGTAGCTAGCTACCTTATGACAGAGCTAACACGATCAGACTGCCACTATTCACCCTTGCAGCTAAATATTTAAGGAAAATAAAATTTTCTTTAAAAAAAAAAAATAAAGTCCTAAGTCCTTGGGTTTTGTTTTAGAGCTTTCTGTTTGGTTGGTTGGTTTTGTCTTTTTCAAGACAGGGTTTCTCTGTGTAACCGCCCTGGTTGTCCTATAACTAGTGTATAGCATTCAAACTAAAGGGCCAACAGGGATCTCAACACAAAAAGCAACAGTGTAAAATTGTTTATTTGGAATCCTAACATAAAAGGCAGATTTTCAGATCCCAGTTTTAAAAAGTCCTTTTGTACTCTGTGACATCAGATAAAGAGGTCACTGTGAGAATTTAGTCTCACTTTAAAATTACTCTTGGCTCAGAAAGCAGATGGGGTTTCTCTACCATGAGGACCTGGTATGACTGTGATAAGAGATGATTCCAAGCACTAGAGAGGACCAAGCAGGTTCAATCAATCAGAAGCAGCCAAGGTCACAGAAACACATAGTAAAAGGTAAAAAAATATGTGGGAGAGACAACTGCCACTTTGAGTAGTATTGTCTTATCTATCAACAAGGAAGCTACTTTAGAAGCTTCTGTCATTCAAAGAATGATACCAAATAAAGCTACAGTGGGCAGTGGTTTCTCCTGATGGTGGCTTATTTTCTTTCCAATAATCATAGAAAGGAAGCAAAGACTTCAACCCATATATAAATACACACAGGTATAAACATGTCCTAAAGAAGAAGGGAAAGATATGGTTCAAAGTCCAGAACTAAATAGCTATTCTCTACTAGACCATGGTCTGTAATCCAAGCTGATTTTTAACACCTTGTGTGAGAGGTTTACTGCACATCCCACTAAACTTCATATGCTGAGGTTAAATATTACTCACTACTAAGTGGTAACATTTAAAAACTGTTCACATGGTGATTATTATTATTAATGTATGATTATAACCTTTGAGGACTTTTTAAATATTTATTTTATTATAACTGTGTAAGGGTGTCAGATCTTGCAATTACAGACAGTTGTTAGCTGCCATGTGGATGTTGGGAATCGAACTCAGGTCCTCTGGAAGAACAGTCAGTGCTCTTAACCGCTGAGCCATCTCTCCAGCCCCACATGGTGAATTTTATGGCATGGATTTTTGTGCTTTCTTTTCTATTTTGTCATTTGGAAGCCAAGGTATCATGTCCAGGTTGGCCTCAAATTTAATATCTAGTAGTGGGTGCTGGCCTTCCACTCCTGAGTCTCCTGCTGCCACAGCATGGACAACTATGCCTGGCTTCTTTCCTCCCCTCCTTCTTTTTAACAATTAACTCTGACCTGCAATCCCAGAATGTAGGAGGCTAAAGAGGGAGTGCTAAGAACTGAAGGCTAGCCTCAACTACACAGTGACAGCCTGTCTCCAGATACATTCTTGTTGTTTTGTTTCAGAGCCAGGTCTATAATCCTAGCTACTCAAGAGGCTGAGGCAGGTGGAGTAAAAGGTCAAGGCCTGCCCAGGTAACTTAGTAAGACTCAACTTCAGGAGTTATTAATAAATAAATAAATAAAATATAAAAGACTGTGAATATAACTCAGTGGTAGAACATTTATCTTGCATATGTGAGGTCCTAGGTTCAATCCCCATTATGCACCACTTCCCCAACCAAAAAAAAAAAAAAAAAAAAGAAAGGAAAACAATTATATTAATAAGCTCAGGACCAGAAGACATGCTTACCATGGAACAAAAGCCCTGAGTTTAACGGCAAACACTACACATACAGTGTTTTTAAAAGGTAAGATGGTGGGACTGAAGAGATGGATGGCTCAGCACTGACTGTCTTTCCAAAGGTCCTGAGTTCAATTCTAAGCAACCACACAGAGGCTCACAACCATCTACAATAGGATACAATGCCCTCTTTTGTCATGCAGACACACATGCAAACAGAGCACTCAACTACATACATGAACTTTTGGGATTTTTTTTTTGGTTTTGTTCCTTTTTTTTTTTTTTAAGTAAGATGGTGACTTTGCTGGGAAGAAATAGAAAAAACTGAGGCTGAAAAGATGGCTCAGTGTTTCAGAGAGTATACTGCTCTGCTCTTGCAGTTTAAAGCCTCCTGTAACCTCAACTCACCTCTAGCCTCTGTTTGTATGTACATTCACACACCGAGCGTGTGTGCACATGTACACAAACATCACATACACATAATTTTAAAAGTAATAATATTTAAAAAAACAAACATTTATGCAACAGCTGGTGCTAGAGGCATAGCTCACTGGAAAAATGCTTGTTTAGCATGTAAAAGGTCCTGTGTGAATCCCCAGCACTACAAAACTAACCAGAAAACATTATTCAAGTCAAGCATCAAGTGCTTGATCACAGCACTAAGAAGGCAGAGACATCAGGAACACACCAAGTCCAAGACCAGCAAACGACACAAGGCCTTGTCTTAGAAAAACCAAACAAAACATCTCTCAGAATCACACCATTTAGACTTTAGGAAAAAACACCACACGGAAGCTCTAGGAGCACATTCATGGTGACAAGGTCCAATCTCTTAACTGTCAATGCCTAAGGTTAGAAAAGGGTTCAACTAAGCCCAAAGGCAAGGGCTAGGTCTAATCATCCATTTAGCTGAAGCAGGTAGAACAGAGGTGTAATGAAGGTAGGAGAGGAGGTGAGAGGTGGGTGGCCAGATTCAGTAGTATGCAACTGGGAATGACCCCTCAAATTCATGTGACATCCAAGAATCCAATTAAAGCAAACTACAGTTATCTTGAGACAACACAACAATTAACACCTCAACACACATTTGCTGACTTCATATCCTGTAGAACAGGTGTGAGGTTTCAATTACTCAGCAGTCTTTCTAAATTTCATACACTATTCAATTAAGATTTTATGGGGCTGGAGAGATGGCTCAGCGGTTAAGAGCACCTCTGCTCTTCCAGAGGACCCGGGTTTGATTCCCAGCACCCACATGGCAGCTAACAACTGTCTGTAGTTCCAATTCCAGGCAAACACCAAGGCAAATAAATAAATAAAAGTAAAAAAAAAAAAAAAAAAAGATTTTATATGCACCACCAAATCACAAAACACTAGTAATTCATTTAACTAGGTAATTAAAAGCCACATACAATGTTCTACAGCATGTCTACAATGGTGGCCAAATAAAATTACAATGAAGCTGAAAAATTCCTCAAGTCTAACCACAATACAATGCACTATTCAAACGTTAGCAGTGACACTGGGCTGTTAGTGTCACAGTAAAATACAATTAGAGCACATATAATTAAGTATAGTACAGTATGTTTAATAGTAATAACTTACCAGCTTATGAATTTACTATACTTTTCAATGTTAAGAATTTATACCTACTTACAAATAAGAGAATCAGAATTGAGGTACAGCTCTTAGGACATTTGCTTAAAGCCACAGGTTCAAACCCTACTTGGAAGGGGGAAGTTAACTGTAAAGCAAAGCAGTCTTGTTGGCGACCCTTCAGGAAGCATCCCACAAGGAAACATTGTTACAAGTGGGACAGACCTCAGGGGTGCTTGAGTGATACTGAGGGGTGGCCTAGGCTACTGAGCAAGCTTGTGCCTTTATTGTTAAAGCAGGAAGAGGCATTTTGTATTTTGTCTGTTTGGTTTTGAGGAAACATATCATATAAACTATGATGGCCTAAAACTTGCTATGCAGGAAAGAATGACTGAACTCTTGATTCTTCTGTATCTACCTCTGAAGTGCTAGGAATACAGGCACTAACCACTACTCCTGACTGTTGCAGCCTGGGCTGCACGGTGAGAATCTATCTCAAATGCTAAAACTATAAACAAATTTAGTATGACCTGAAGACACAGAGTTCATGAAGCCAACAATAATGTATAGTGAAGAAGACCTACGGCTTCACATTAACTCACAACTTCCAGGTTCACGCAGAGCATTTTCTAGTCCTGGAAACAGCTCTCCCTGCTCATGCTAAGTGGACCACATGGCTGTATGTATGTGTGTGTGTGTGTGTGTGTGTGTGTGTGTGTGTATACATATACATACAATATATATATATTGCAATCTCTTACTCTATATTTCTACTGTGTTTTTTGTGTTTAGATATATTTGAATATAGAAAAGTCCCTGTGTGCAATAATTTGTTAGTCAATCTTTCTAAGCTTGTGGTCAGGAAGCAATAAACTATACTATAAAACTGGATGTAAATTTATCACCTATGTTTTCGTTATGGCATTCATATAACATAATTGTTTATCACATTCTCAGAATATACCCTCATCATGAAACAATGTATGATCATACTTTTCTAAGCAGGTGCTTACTGGAAACTAAAAGCTGCCTTCTAGCTTTCCAAACTCCATCCAATTATAGTAATCCCACCTCAACTCAATACAATGATATAGAGTAAGGCAACCCTGAGGTTGCAAGATCATCAAGTCTGTTCAAAGTCAAGACTGGGCGATGAGAGCTGTCTTTAGGAAAAGAAGAAGAGGAGGAGGAGGAGGAGAAGGAGGAGGAGGAGGAGGAGGAGGAGGAGGAGGAGGAGGCCCAATGCATGCTGTTCTTTCCATAATAGTACATACTCTAGGTGGGGAACTCATCAGATGTCTGCAAGGGGAATGGGCTTCCATTCCATTCCTCAAATGATTTACCATGCATAAGGGGAATGACCACTTGATTTCATTTTCAAGTTAAAAGCTAGGGTTCCTGGGGGTTTTCCCCCATTTTAACATAAGAATAAAAAGCCCAGGGGCTGGAGAGATGGCTCAGAGGTTAAGAGCACGGACTGTTCTTCCAGACGTCCTGAGTTCAATTCCCAGCAAAACCACATGGTGGCTCACAGCTATCTATGATGAGATCTGGTGCCCTCTTCTGTAAACTGTATGCATAATAAATAAGTAAATATTTAAAAAAAAGAGCACAGCACTGTAAATGTATACTAACCTGGCTTCAATGAGCTAAACTGAGAAAACTGTTTAGGCTGCTGGCTTTTCTGACCTAACTGGCTAATCACAGAGATCTGAGAAAATAAAATGTCAGCACGGCCCATCACTCCCAAATCACTGCCCCATTCTTCCTCCACATACCAACACATACTCCCATAGATCATTAACTGCAATTTTTGATCCTACCAGTAGCCCTGATATAGAGCTGGGACCTCAGAAGGTCAATGCCTCAGCATCAAAACGGGCTGTCACAAACCCTATGACTGACAGACAGTTCATGTATCATGGCTCTAAGGTGCCATAGTACCAAGTAAAAGTTTGAACAAATACATCAACCATCAATGTTTAAAGCTGTGGCAACTCCTTCAGCTTCCTTCTTTTTTGAACACATCTTAAACTTGACAATCATGAACATTTTTCCATGCCAGAAACAGCTAGATCAACACACTTTGTTTATAAACCAACCAGACGAAACTAGCACCCACTGTCTTTGCCCGGGGATTTCCTGCTAGAATTCCTCTCCACCCAAATAGTTTTGTCCAAGTGGCTCTTTTACTTGCTTCAATCTAACCAAAGCTGCAATTTCTGAATAATCACTAACTTTTCTATATTATATTCATACTTTCAAAAGACAGCACAAAACAGCCCAAGACAGCCTTATAGACTCTTGGTAACTCTGTTTCGAAAGACTCTGTAACCATGGGTAGGTACTGAAATGGTGGTCAGGCCAATGCCAAATAGTAGGACTGAGACACCTGCCATATCTGGCCTCAAAACCAGGCTAGCCTAGACAAGTATCCCAAAGCACAGCTTTCAGTAAACTGCAGAAGGCAAGAGTTCCCAGGGAAGGTCCTGCCAGCTCTCAAACTGCTAGTTTTCCCCAATCAAAGACACTGCATAGCTCATTAGGAGCCAAGGAGGATAACACAGACCTACAGAAGTGCCCTGCATAGGCACCTCTATACTGAGCAAAAGGCTCCTGTGTCAGATGTCTGGTTGACAGCTGATGGATATAAGGAAGTGATTGGATCAAGAGGGTTCAGATCTGATCAAAAATTAACCCACTGATGAATTTATAATTTGATGATATGATTGGGAGGCAGAGCAAACAAGGAGGAGGGCCTGTTTAGAGGCTGTGCTTTGAATAGATAGGTCATGTTCCTGGTCTTCTACATGTGCTCTGCTCTGCTGTTCTTTTCCTGCAGTGACTTTCTGGCTTCCTATCAGTCCCCAAAGCACTAGGACCAAGGAAACATGAATTGAGAGTTCTGAAGCTGTGAGTCAACTCTTTTTCACTTTAAATGGTTGTCTCAGGTATTTGTCACTGTAACAAAGTCTAACTAGTGTGAACATCCAACTGCTTTCCTCTTCAAAGTTCTTTTTGGTTTTTTATTTAGTTTCATGGGAGAGAGGATTATTTTTTGTTTGTTTGGTTGGTTAGTTTTGAGACATGATTTCCCTGTTTAGCCCTGGTTGTTCTAACTCACTCTAAAGACCAGACTGGCCTTGAACTCAGATCTGCCTGCCTCTGCTTTTGGAATGCCAGGATTAAAGTACCACCACCTGGTAGCCTCCTTAAAGTTTTAAAAGACATATCAATACTATCAACCATACTAGAGTTACACCAAGGTTAACATTAGGAAAAAATAAATAAATAAATAAAAAATCACTAATGGCAGTCTTAGCACAAAGGGAAAAGATTTGCACTTTAGTAATTAAAGACAGAGAGATGGCTTAGGCGTTAAGAGCATTGGCTGTTCTTCCAGAGGACCTGGATTCAATTCCCAGCAACCACTTGGCAGCTCACAACTATCTGTTAAGTCCTGTTCACACCAAAGTATTAAAAAAGAAACCTACCCATGCATTTTAGAATTCAAAACTTAAAAATTCAAGGCAACAATGTACACTTTTAATCTCAGCACTAAGCTCCAGAGGTAAAGAACAATGAATCTCTGAATTAGGGGTCCACTAGGTCCACACAATTAACTCCACCAGGCCAGCCAGGGCTCCACAGTGATACTGCCTTGAAACAAAATAACAACAAAGCCACTTCAAGGCAAACAAGAATAATAAATACAGGAGGGGCCCATATGCTCATGTATTTAAATGGTTGGTCCCCAGTTGGTGGAACTGTTTGAGCAAGGATTAGGAGGTATGGCCTCATTAGAGGATATTTATAATTGGAGAGTGAGCTCTGAGATTCCAAAAGCTCATGCCAAACCCAATCTTGCTTTCTGCCTTCTGCCTGTTCATCAGATGTAAGTTCTTAGCTAATGCTCCACTGCCATGCTCACCTGCCTAACACCTTGCTCCTTGATATGATGGTTATGGATTCAACCTCTGAAACCACAAGCAAGCCTCCAATTAGACGCTTTCTTTTATAAACTGCTTTGGTCATAGTGTATCTTCACAGCAATAGAAGAGTAACTGAAACTTAAAAACAAACAAATGGTGCCCCTCCCCCCTGGATGATGAGTCTTCCCTTCTACCCATCTAGCCAGGCCCTTCCCTAGGGTAGCAGCCATAGTTCCTTGTTCCACTATGATATTTGTAGCCTGAACTCAAACACCTGAAGCTTCTGCCTAAGTCAGCTTTCTCCTTAGTACTGTAAACATCACAGGGCCACTATCAGAACAGACAAAAAGTGACAGATCAGCCATTTGTCTGGTGCCTGTGCGGACTGAGTGCTTTACTGCTTCTTCCAAAGACTAGCTCACCCTGCACTCAACAGCTACAGTGAGAAATATTATATTCTGGGTGGGACACAAGGCTGGCATGAGACCCAAGATCCTCCTAGCAACCCTGCTGAACAGCTAATGTCTCCTATATAACATTAAGAACTGAGATCCACAGCAAGAGGCGGAGTCAGACTTGAAGCTCAGCTACCCAAGTAAACTTGCCAGAGCCACCACTGATATCACATGGGTCTAGCAGCGCACAGTCACAAGTGCTATAGCATCCTTTAAGTTAGTGGTTGGTTTTCCCCTAAACTGATCACTTACCCATGTAGCTTTCAGCCTTCTAAATGATGCTTCCTCAGGAAACCTACCCAATGAGGTCCTCCATTATCCAACTCCTTTCTTTCTTCATAAAATTATCAGAATATTCATAGCAGTGGCCAGATTTGATTTGTTCAGATAATAGACAATCTAATGATGTCACAGTGAAGGCACAGGTGACACACACAATGCTGGCGTCCTTCAAAAGAATTGTATCCCCACATGCATGCCATGATATATGTACAAACACACACACATAATAAATGTATAAATGAATAATAAAATTCAAGGGCAAGGTTGTGGAAAACACATTCTGTAATCCCAGAATTCAGATGGCTAAAACATAAGGATCATATGTTGAGGCCAGACTAAGTAACACAGTAAGTACTGAATATAGTTGAAATTCAATCTTTAAAATGAAAAAAAAAAAAGATACTCATAAAACTTTCGTATTGGACTACAACACAATTCACTATTTCTTGTTAAGAGATCAAGCTCAAAGACCCTCGTGTGCTAAGCAAGCACACTTCCACTAAGATAAACTCTCAGTCTCTTTGTCAAGTGAACAAAGCAAAAAATAAAATATTTTAGATGCCTCAGCAAATAAAAACATACATCATATACCCATATTTAGATTTCTACGTGTAATACCAACTAAAAAAAACTTGGTACACTAAGCAAAAAGATCATTTGAACTATGAGCTAAAAATGAGACTAAGTAATAGAATCCTGACTCAAAATACAAACAAAAAGTAAAAAAAGAAGCAAGGTTCATCCAGAAGGGGTAAAATACAGGGCTGGGGCAAGAAGCATGAAATCTTCTTGCACCAAAAAGTGTTGAAGCAATAATGAAGACAGTCAGACAAGCACGAGACCACCACAAATTCCTACTGAACAGGCCTGGGGTAATCTGGGCATCAAAGTGAAAGCTGTTGTGCTGGGGTGTGGCTCACATGGAGTGTCTGGGTTCTTCACCAACACGGAACAAAACACAAGCCTGGTGGCACACAGCAGCAATTTCAGCACTGGGGAGGTAGAGCAGAAATTCAATGTCACACTTAGCTACATAGTGAGTCCAAGTCCAGCCTGAGATGCTTCAAGAGTCAAACGGCCAGCAAGACAAATTGGTGATAAAGAACTTGCTGCCAAACCCATGCTCTGAATTTGATTACTGGGACCCAAAAGGTCAAAGTAGAAAACCAATCTCAAGTTATCCTTTGGCTTCTATATGGCCCCCATCCTAAATAAATAAAAACTTTTAAACAAACAAAATCTTGACAGAAACATATGTCACTAAGTTATTGAAATAAACAAGGAAACCAATAAATGTATAATAGGACATGAAAAAATTCTACCTTTAAGTAAGATGACACTAAAAAAAAAGTCAGGCCATGGTAGTGCCTTTAATTCCAGCACTCAGGGAGACAGAGGCAGGTGGATCTCTGAGGTCTACAGGGTGAGTTCCAGGACTGCCAGGGTAGTTTACACACAGAAACGCTGTCTCAAAAAGAAAAAGAAAGACCAATAAATAAATAAATGACATTTGTTCTAGCCAGAAGAAATGAGAGTTGGAGGCACCTAAAAGCATTATCAGATGCTGAAGCAGTTTCTAATGTCCCTCACCCGGCCCTGTTTTTCTTTTTCCTTTTTTTTAAACTTATTTATTTATTTATTTATTTGTTTGCCTTGGTGTTTGCCTGGAACTGGAACTACAGACAGTTGTTAGCTGCCATGTGGGTGCTGAGAATTGAACCCCGGTCCTCTGGAAGAGCAGTTAGTGCTCTCAAACGCTGAGCCATCTCTCCAGTGCTGCCCCCCATGTTTATTAAGCACTATGAATGGAAAAACAACTTTACAGGAGGAAACCAAGGTATCTCCTCAATCAGAGTAGATGAGGATAAATCACCATTCTGTATGTTACTTAACAAACTAAGACTAGGGGGCTGGAGAGATGGCTCAGCGGTTAAGAGCACCGTCTGCTCTTCCAGAGGACCCTGGTTCGATTCCCAGCACCCACATGGCAGCTAACAACTGTCTGTAGTTCCAGTTCCAGGCAAACACCAAGGCAAATAAAGAAATAAAGTTTAAAAAAAAAAACAAAACTAAGACTAATTATAAACTATAACTAACTAGACAACAGTGTTAAACCAATGCCTAATTTTGTGATGTTATCTGGACTTGGTAGCTCACACCTCTAATTCCAAAACGAAGGCTGAAATAGAAAAAGCCCAAGTTAAAGGCCAACCAAGGATACAGAGCAAGTTTTGAGGCCAGTCTGGCTACACAGCATGACCATGACCTTGTCTCAGAAATAAATAAATAACAGGCTGGGAAAGTGGATTAGGGGTTAAGTACACCTGACACTCTTCCAGGAGACCAGAATTCAATTCCAAGCACCCATGTGAGTAGACTCACAAATGTGGGCAACTCCAACTCAAGGAACCATCTGGAATCCATAAGCACATGTGGACACGAGCACGCGTGCGCGCACACTCAAATGCAAAAATAAAATTTTTAAAATAACTAATCTAGGTATAGTGGTAACAAAAAAAAGGTATAAAGATACATGTCTGTAATACCAGCACATAGCCTACAGACTGCACTTTAGATGTGGAATCTGACTGCAGAAACCTAGCTCTTGCCCTGAGGCTTGGAAAGGAAATTTGTGTTTTGTTTTGATTTTATCTTTCTTTCTTTTTTTTTTTTTATTTTTTTTTTTAAACTTTATTTATTATTTATTTACTTATTTGCCTTGGTGTTTGCCTGGAACTGGAACTACAGACAGTTGTTAGCTGCCATGTGGGTGCTGGGAATCGAACCCGGGTCCTCTGGAAGAGCAGACGGTGCTCTTAACCGCTGAGCCATCTCTCCAGCCCCTCTTTTTTTTTTTTAAAAAAAAACCAAACTTTTATTTATTTATTTATTTATGTTGGTGTTTTGCCTGGAACTGGAACTACAGTTGTTAGCTGCCATGTGGGTGCTGGGAATCGAACCCGGGTCCTCTGGAAGAACAGCCGGTGCTCTTAACCTCTGAGCCATCTCTCCAGCCCCTTTTTCTTTTTTTTTTTTTTTTTGAGATAGAATTTCCCTGGCTATTCTGGAACTCACTTTGTAGACCAAGCTGGCCTCAAACTCAGATCCTTCTCTGAGTCTCTGCCACTACACTTGGTTTATTGTTAATTTTTTCCAGTAATTCATTTTATGTGTGTATGGTTTTCCTGCCTGTATGTGTATCTGTATACCATGTGCATGCCTGGTGCCTGTAGAGCCAGAAGAGAGTATAGATTCTAAGGAAATGGAGTTACAGACAGCTGTGAACATCCATAGTCATTCTTCTATTGGTGTAAAGAGACACCATGACCAAGGCAACTCTTACAAAAGAAAGTATTTAGTTGGAGGTTTGCTTGCATTTCAGAGGTTTAGTCTGTGTGGTGTCATGCTACATCCTAATCTGTAGGCAGAGAAAGGGAGAGTGAGACATGGTTGGCCTATCATATTTTCTGAAACAAGGCTACACCCTGATCCTAATCTTTTCAAATAGTGCTACTCCCTGGTAAGTAAGAATTCAAATATATAAGCCTATGGAGGTCATTTTTATTCAAATCACCACATGGGTCGTCTTCTTCTTCTTCTTCTTCTTCTTCTTCTTCTTCTTCTTCTTCTTCTTCTTCTTCTTCTTCTTCTTCTTCTTAATGTATTCATTTAATATACATTGAGCTTTGCCTGGATGGGGTCTAATCCTCTGTATCTGGAGTTATAGACAGTTGTGAGCTGCCATGTAGATTCTGTGAATCTTTACTGTTTACCGTTAAGCCATCTTTCCAGTCCCAATTTTAAATTATTTTTGTGTGCATATGTGTGTGCACATGAGGAGGAAGACAACTTTGGGGATCAGCTCTCTCCCATTGTGTGGTATTAAGGTCATCAGGCTTGGAGTCTGGTTTCTTTACCTACTGAGCTATCTCACTCATTTTATTCTCTCTTTTCTGTCTGTACACGTCCCCAACCACTTGTGAGTAACTGAGAGACCTGCCTTCTTCTTTTTTTTTAATTATTTATTTATTTCATGTGCATTGATGTTTTGTCTGCATGCATGTCTGTGTGAGGATATTGGTTCACTTGGAACTGGAATTACAGACAGTTGTGAGCTGCCATGTGGGTGCTGGAAATTGAACCTCGGCTCTCTGGAAGAACAGAACAAGTACATCTGTTTCCCACATCATGATTTTTGAAACAGGGTCCCAGGCTGGCCTCAAATACTCATCAATTCTTTTGCCTGAATGTCCCATGTACTGGGATTACAAGAGAACAAAACCAAAACAGCTCTTTTTATCTTTTTGTTTGCTTTAGTTTTTTTTTTTTTTAAGTCTTAATATATAGACAAGGCTTGCCTCAAACTCAAGAGATCTATGCCTCTGAGTGCTGGTACTAAAGACATGTGTCACCTTGCCTGGCTTTAAGCTCAGTTATATACTTCATAACTAGCTATTCCTTTGTATGTGTGCATGCACGGCATACAGAACAGCTAACTTCACTTCCTCACTTGCTCCAGCAGTATGCATCACTGATTCAAGTGTTTAAGTACCCTGCACATGTTTTTCCCAGAGTCATCTCTCATACACATTCTTGTATTCTTCTATAAACAAACCTAAAAATAAAAATCCTAGATGTGGGACTGACAGATTCTGACAAAATGTCTTTCAATTCATATTCCAATTTAATGATTCAAGTTACTCTTCCCTTATTTTACTGGTATTGAGTTACTGTCAAATACTTCATTAATAATTTGAATAAAAAATGGAGAGAAAATGGAGCAAGTTGTATAGCTTGAGAAAGAAGTTAGCCCTTCTCACAGTGCTTGATTAAAAGCATGGTGGGCATAAAGTACTATAAATTCAGGCTGGGAATAATGGGTCTGAAATAGCTATGAGACTATGGGAGGGTGAGTTTACAGACAACTAATGAATCAAAACATAGAACTGTTTTTCTAGCCAAACTTGAGTACCCTGAGAAAATTCCTATGCAGAATTATAGGCTGGTTAATTAGTCCACTAGTAACATTCTGTCTTCACTTCTGTGTCTGCTTCCCTGTGTTGTACCCTCCAAGTCAGCTTGAGAAACTGAGATGCCTTGTAGCCCAACTCCCAGAACAACTCCAAGCTCAGATCCAACTCCCAGAACAACTCCAAGGTACAGGAGAGAAATGCCAGACACTGCTTCTGAACCCTCACATCTACTCTTCATACACTGTAGGCTCATTGCACTGCAAAACAATCCCCTTTATTAAAGCCTATTTCCAAACCTCTAAGTCTTTTGTATACTGTCCTCCAAATGACAGTAAAACTCTACAAGAATGTGAGAAGCCAGCTTTCCCAGAGAATTGCACACTCCAGGACTTGGGACAATGGGAAAGAACCTTCTGACTCAGGCCAGTGCACACAGAGAAGTATCTTCCACTCCGGGGCTTTCTTTCTCATCAGCATAACTTTTGTACATGAACAATTAATCCCAAAAAACCAGTACCCACAATAGTTTTTGACATTCCTACCATCAAAACACAAAAATATGTCAATCGCACATGTATAGTTATGCATGTTACCTTCAAATTATGCTTAATTTAAAAAGCAGTGACATTGATAGGAGGCTCAGAGGTTAAGGCACTGACTGTTCTTCCAGAGGTCCTGAGTTCAATTCCCAGCAACCGCATGGTGGCTCACAACCATCTATAGTGAGATCTGGTGCCCTCTTCTGTACACTGTATACATAATAAATAAAAATATTAAAAAAAAATAGTGGGGGCTGGAGAGATGGCTCAGCGGTTAAGAGCACTGACTGTTCTTCCAGAGGACCCGGGTTCAATTCCCAGCACCCACATGGCAGCTAACAACTGTCTGTAGTTCCAGTTCCAGGCAAACACCAAGGCAAATAAATAAATAAAGTTTAAAAAAAAAAAAAAAAAAAAAAAATAGTGGCATTAATAAAATCAACTACTATGAGGTTACACAAATGAAACTTCATTTATGAATGAATTTTCAAAGCCCATAGACTGAAATACCAGCCCCTAGGCTGGGTTGGGGTTTTTTGTTGTTTGTTTGGTTTTGTATAAACTGAGAGCTTCCCACCTGAGATAAGGTCAGGGTCTCCCCTCTAAAGATTTTTGCTAAAAACCAATAAGACAGAGAACCCTAGCACCTGCCTTTGGCATAGTCCTGCCCTAATCAAATTATGATGATTCAGTTTCAATTTAAAAGATTCACCACTCTACCACTTAGTCAGCTGCTGGCCTAACACCAACTCATAGAGAGGGCTGCTAATCAGCAGTGCCCAGCAGCCTCTCCAGCCCTTTTTCAGCACAATCCACACCTCCCTGACTGAAATTCTTTACATTCTTCTCCGGGAAGGAGCCATCAGAAAACTTGGGTTAGGGTTAGGGTTGGGGTTGGGGTTGGGGTTGGGGTTAGGGTTAGGGTTAGGGTTAGGGTTAGGTTTGGGGTTGGGGTTGGGGTTGGGGTTGGGGTTGGGGTTGAGGTTAGGGTTAAGGTTAGGGTTAGGGTTAGGGTTAGGGTTAGGGTTAGGGTTAGGGTGCTCTGCACATGAACCCAACCCCGTGAGCATCCACAATTTTCCTCTTACAACATTTGTCACACCCAAGCTAGGTAGACTGGTTTACAAATCCACCTCCACTCTAGGCCCACATCCCTGTACAGAAGTAGGGTTCTGGATACCTGGAGGAACAGAGAAAACACAGCCACACCCTCCTCTCCTGCCTTACTTACTAAAAGGACCAAACTCAAAACTGTAGGCTCAGTGTCCTGCCGCCGGCTCACAGAAATAACAGAGAAATTACTGGAGTGCAATCTCTTAAATTTGGGCTATAACCCTTCAGGTTCGAACCTTCAGCAGATCAAAGAAAAGATGAGAGTCAAGGGAAAGAACAGGAGAAAACTACAGATTAACTTTTAAAAACAACAGATTAAAAAGCAGATAAACTACAATGTCTAATAATTCACCCTGTCTCACAAATAATTTTTAATCAGGTATGGAAGCACACATCTTTAGTCTGCCCATTCAGGAAGCAGAGACAGGTGGATTTCTGTGGGTTCCAGGCCAGCCTGGTCTACAAAGCACAAGTGATGGTGTTTGCCTATAATCCCAACTCAGAGGTGCAGATAAGAGGATCACAAGGTTAAGAATAGCCTCTGGGGCTGGAGAGATGGCTCAGAGGTTAAGAGCACTGACTGTTCTTCCAGAGGACCTGAGTTCAATTCCCAGCAACCACAAGGTGGCTCACAAACATCTATAATGACATTTGGTACCCTCTTCTGTATACTGTATACATAATAAATAAATCTTTAAAAAAAAAAAAGAATAGCCTCTGTTATGCAAAGAGATCCTGCCTCAAGAAAAACAAACAGGAGGCTGAGGCTAAAGAGATGGATCAGAGGTTACGAGCACTGGCTGCTCTTCCAGAGGTCCTGAGTTCAATTCCCAGCAACCACATGGTGGCCTGGTGCTCTCTTCTGGCATGCAGGCATACATGCAGATAGAACACTGTATACAGAATAAATAAATAATGGGGACTGGAGAGATGGCTCAGAAGTTAAGAGCATAGTGGCTCACAACCATCTATAATGATAACTGGTACCCTCTTCTGTACACTGTATATATAAATAAATATTTTTTTAAAAAAGAATAAATAAGTCTACAAACAAACAAACAAACATGAAGCTGAAGAGATAGTTTAGTAGGCAAGAACACTTGTTACTTTGTAGATCACCTGGGTTCAGTTCCCATCATCCACACAGTGGTTCATAACTGTCCCAAACTCCAGTTCCAAGGGATCTGACACCCTCTTCTGACCTCTGTGAGTACCAAGCTACATATAGGTAAAACACTCATGCACATAAAATAATATGAACATTTTAAACACAAACAAAGGATCTGTGAGATGGCTGAATCAGTAAAGGCGCTGGCTGCCACGACTGACAACCCAGATTCGATCTCGGAACCATCTGCTGAAAGGACAGAGGAGATCTGACAAGCAAGCTTTCCTCTAACCTTCACATGTGGATCATGCACACGTAGCCACAATTAGTCAATGAAAAGACAAAGATGAAGTGAACATAAAACCAGCTCAGACAGCTGGAAAGATGGCTCAGCGGTTAAGAGCACCGTCTGCTCTTCCAGAGGACCCGGGTTCGATTCCCAGCACCCACATGGCAGCTAACAACCGTCTGTAGTTCCAGTTCCAGGCAAAACACCAAGGCAAATAAATAAATAAAGTTTTTTTTTTAAAAAACAAAAACAAAAACAAAAAAACAAAACCAGCTCAGACGGCTGGAGAGATGGCTCAGGGGTTAAGAGCACTGGCTGTTCCCCCAGAGGACCCCGGTTCAATTCCCAGCACCCACATGGCAGCTCACAACTGTCTGCAACTCCTGTTCCAGAGATCTGACACCTTCATACCAATGCACATAAATAAAGCTAAGTAAGAGTTAAAAAAAAAAAAAAAATCAGCTCAGAAAGCAGCTCCAGTGAAAGGCAGATAGCCTCTCAGGCAATCAGGTCTGTTGAGTTCACCATTAGGGAAACCTCAGTAGTCTCTAGCTCAGGTGACTAACCTACCCTCTCTCCAACAGCTGTTGACTATCAAAATGATACTATGACTATTATCAACTTGCCTGGATCCTTTATCCATATCTTTTTAAAAAAAAAAAAAAAAAAAAAACACTTTTATTTATTTATTTAATTATTTGCCTTGGTGTTTGCCTGGAACTGGAACTACAGACAGTTGTGAGCTGCCATGCGGGTGCTGGGAATCGAACCCAGGTCCTCTGGAAGAGCAGACGGTGCTCTTAACCGCTGAGCCATCTCTCCAGCCCCCCCTTTATCCATATCTTAACTGGCTTCCAGAGATGAGTAAAGATTTTGTTTCATTAACTAGATGTCCAAAAATTCGTGTGTCAAGCCAGCAAAATGACTCAGTGGGGAAAGATTCTTGCTGCCAAGCCTAACAACTCCAAGTCAAACCTCAGAATCCACACAGTGGAAAGAGAATCAACTGCCCAGGTTCTCCTCTAATCTTCACACACGCACTATGGCTTGTACATGAATGCACACACCCAAAAATAAATAATTAAATGTAATTTTAAAATTCTCAAGTGCTAAAGAGATGGCTCAGTGGTTAAAAGCATGAACTAATCTTCTAGAGGACCCAAGCATCACATCAGACAGCTCACAACTGCCTGTAACTCCATCTCCAGGCGGATCTGACTCTTCTGGCTTCTGCAGGCTCCATTCACTCATAGCAAATACTCTCCCTCCAACCTCCAAAACAGACATGCAGACACACACATACACACACACTTTAAAATAATAAATCTTTTTTTAAAAAAATTATCCTGTCTCTCCCACTGCATGACTTTCCAACTCTAACAGCGCAAACATTTTAACCTGCTTTCTTGAAAAAGCACAAAAGCACTATCTATTAGACACCACCATTCTACAACTATGGGCCAGTCTAACTTCATTGTGTCCTTTCTATTCATAAACTGGCTCTATCTACTGTCATAATTTTGCCACCTCAAGGTTGGCCAGTATCTCTGCAGCCCACCTGGCCCCACAGTATCCCCCGCTGTCCCTGACAGATCCTTCTGGAATCTAACTCCTCCAGGTGTCTAGGGATGAACAGAACAAACAAGCAAAGGCTTCAAGTGAGTTATCTTCTGTTCCCTCCTCTTAGCAATGTTTGTTCTCTAATGTGGCTTCCATCTCTCCTACAGCTTTTCACATTACCCTCCATACCCCTGTCTTCCCGTATCCAAATCATGACCAAAACAAGACTCTATGCAATCCACTCCGAGCCCTTGAAACATTGCCACTCTTGCCTGAGGTCCCGTATCAGGAACAGGGAATAGCTATACACACCACAGACACATCCATAGGTCCCAAAATGTGAACTTGGCTTTGAAAATAATTGAGATGCCTGCCTGTCAGTTCTCCAAGGCCCGTTCCCTAAATTCTCCTATAACTGTCTAGGACAGGCCTATTCTTCCAACCTACTTTATAATATAGGAATCAGAAACATGCATACAGACTGTATGAAGTCACTTGCCAGAGATAAGACACATCCCATCACCATTCTAGTTTTCTGAAAAATATCAACTAAAGAAAATTGTCTTTCTCTTTCCTCTGCCTAAGGACTAGAAGAGAGTTCATACTTGTGCCATCCACCACCAGGTCCATCCTTGCTGCCTAAGCACATTGTTCAGAACAATACAGTAAATCAAACACTATATTAAGGGAATGAGAATGGGTACAGAAGTTAAAACTTGTTGCTCTTTCAGAAGACCCAGGTTCAATTCCCAGCATCCACATGGCTGCTCACAACTTTCTGTTACTCCAGTCCCAGAAGAACTGAAGCCTTCTTTGACTTTCTCTGTCACATGCATGTGGTACACATTTTCACATGCAGACAAAACACTCATACACATAAAATAAGTAAACCAAAAAAAATTAAAGTAAATTAATGAATTAATTAAATAAAAAAATAATTTTCAGGACCAGCTAGATAAGGTAAAAGTGCTTAACACAAAATTAAACTTCAAATTAATCCCCACATGACAGAAAATAGAAGAATGTCTACAAGCTATCCTACGATCTCTACACACCTATCGTGTATACACACACACACTCATAAATATCAGAAACTTTTTTTTAATTTTAAAAATACTTTCAGGGCTGGAGAGATGGCTCAGTGGTTAACAGCACCGTCTGCTCTTCCAGAGAACCCGGGTTCGATTCCCAGCACCCACATGGCAGCTAACAACTGTCTGTAGTTCCAGTTCCAGGTAAACACCAAGGCAAATAAATAAATAAATAAAGTTTAAAAATAATAATAATAATTAAAAAAACTAAAAATACTTTCAACTACTGGACACAGTAACTCACACCAATAACCCCCAACATGTGAGGGAACAAAGCAGGAAGATTCAGGTCTACAACAGAAACACTGTCTCCAAAAAACAACTCACAGCACTTAAGGTCGGATGAAGCAGAAAAACTGCAGGCTCAGGGCCAGCCTGGGCTACATAGTGAGATTCTGTTTTATAATTTTTTTTTTTTTTAGATTTATTATGTATACAGTATACAGAAGAGGATACCAGATGTCATCATAGATGGTTGTGAGCCACCATGTGGATGCTGGGAACTGAACTCAGAACCTCTGGAAGAACAGTCAGTGCTCTTAACCGCTAAGGCATCTCTCCAACCCCCCATATGCATTCTTGCTGCTAAGGAAGGTCAGAAAAGAATTTTGGATCCCCTAGAACTGAGTTACAGATAGCTATAAACCATCATGTGGGTGCTGGGAATCTAACTCAGGTCCTGTGTAAAAGCATTAACTGCTCTTAATCTCCAATCTACAGCTTTTATTATATATCAAACTCATAAATTATACTAAAATAAAAAGGGTCAGATAACAAGTACCAATTATCAGAGAGATGCCAGGCACCATTCAGATCACACTACTGAGTGACTTCCAGACAACCAGGCTACACGGGAAAACCCTTCTTGGGAAACAAACAACAACAAAGTCAAAGACTTTGCCTAATGTCACATTAGAAAGGATCTTAGGGTCTATTTCATTCCTCAAGCCTGGTTTCTGCTGTGGAGTGTACTGCTATGGCTGTCCAACACCATGATGCTCATACCAAAAATCTTGCCTGTCTTGCCCAAAAGCAACAGTCCTCAGTGGATGGACAGGCTAATCTCTGAGGAGTCATTACACAACCCTACACTATCACTAAGACCTATACAGATTTCTCCCCTTAAAACCCCTTCTTATAACAAATGCCAGCATGTGCGAACAGGTCAGCATGGTTTTATTCCTTCGTTTGACAAAAATGATATAGTACTTTGAATCCTACACCCGAGAAAGAAACAACGTTCTGCTCAAGCAGAGGATAAAATAGGCTGAGTTAGAGTAGAACAGCCTGGGGGTGTTATCTCATTGGTTAAACACTTGCCTAGTATTTTACAAAAGGAAGGAAAGAAAGGAAAGGAATGAAAAGAACACCAGAGAGGCAGAGAAAAGAAATCAGAAAAGAGAGAATACAATCTTTTACTAGGATGATCAAGAAGGAATTCCAGGACCATTCCAAAATCTATACAGGTATTAAAGCCTCACCAGGTATCTGCAATCACAGAGCAAGACTTCCGTTCAACCTCTTCCTCTGCTCCCTAGCCAACGTTCTCATCTGTCCATCACAGAACCCAATAAAGCATAAAAGGGCACACACCTAGCTCTCTGTATGAACCCAATAATCCTAGAGAGATAGAAACAGACAGAGAAAACCCCATACATTTTCCCCAGGGATTCAGTACCCCAGGGTCAGGAACAGATTACTACTCAGGTAAGTTGATCTCAGAGAAAAAAAATCTTATAACCAGAACAAACCTGATTTGGAGTTTTTTTATTTTGTTTTTCAGGGTGTTTTTGTTGTTGTTGTGCTTTTGAAATAAGATTTTCTGTGTAACAGCTCTGGCTGTCCTAGAACTTATTTTGTAGGCCAGGATGGCCTCGAACTCACAGAGACCTGCCTGCCACTGCCTCCTGAGTGGTAGATGTATGACATCATGCCAAGCACAAATCTGTTTTTTGAGAAAAAAAAAAAACCTGGGGCTAAGGGTATACTTCAGTGATAGGATACATGCTTAATTAACATGTACATAGTTCTGGATTCAATCTCCCTCCAGCATCAAAGCAGAAAAAAAAGAAAAGCTTTTTTGTTAAAAGCTTCTTACCTACCTTCCTATCTAGAGATCATTTAACATCTTCAGTTAGTTTTTGCATCAATAAAAATCAAAATAAGTGGGCTGGAGAGATAGCTCAGAGGTTAAGAGCACTGGATTGTTCTTCCAGAGGTCCTAAATTCCATTCCCAGCAACCACATGGTGGCTCATAACCATCTATGATGATATCTGGTGCCCTCTTCTGTATACTGTATACATAATAAGCAAATAAATCTTTAAATGTTAAAAAAAAAAATCAAAATAAGTAACTAAATTTCAGTGTGCAATTTCATCCACAAATAAATCAATCCTGTGTGTTATAGAAGATTTTCTGAAACTGAAATCTATGAAAGGCCCAGGGGAAGAGCCCAACCTCCTATGATTATAAACTCAGCCACCTTTGGGGGCAGTAGGCATACTTCTCCATATATATGGCCTAAGATCTGCTACAGGCTTATGCTTACAGGGGGTTCACAAGAATGCTTATCAACTAGCAGGGTGTGGTGTCACATGCCTTTAATCCCAGAACTCTGGAGGCAGAGACAAGTGGATCTCTGTGAGTTTTAAACCAGTCTGATCTACAGTGTATTCCAGGACAGTCAGGTATATGAGAAGAGACCCTGTCTCAAAAACAAAACAAAAGGAGGGCTGGAGATATAATGCAATGGTAACACACTTGTTCAGTATGGCAAAGTCCTGGATCTGAATCCTCAGCACCTCAAAAATAATAATTAAAACATTACATAAATTTTAAAAAAGGGGGCTGGAGAGACGGCTCAGCGGTTAAGAGCACCGTCTGCTCTTCCAGAGGACCTGGGTTCGATTCCCAGCACCCACATGGCAGCTAACAACGTCTGTAGTTCCAGTTCCAGGCAAACACCAAGGCAAATAAATAAATAAAAGTGTTTATAAAAAAAAAAAAAAAAAAGAATATGATAAAACAAGCCTAGCCTCACAACATCCAGTTACTACAGCAGCCCAGACACAGAGGCCACAGAAGGCTGACAATGAAGGAGGGCCATGCCTTGGGCACAGCCCACAATAGACCCTATTATCCCTGGAATCCCATGACAGGATGGAAGAGGGTAGGCCAGGACATTCCTCCACCCCCTCACACCATAGAGGAAAAGGGCACCGGCAGCCTGGGGCACCAGGGGCCTAAACAGGAAGGAAGTCATTTTCTTCTTCAGCTGTTAAAATCAGAGGGAACCCCTTCCTCCTTTTAAAAAAATAAAATAAAATAAAGGTGACTTGAGGTGCAATCAATTAAATCAGGAAAACGAGATGGCCTACAGAGGCCTTACTATAGAAGAAAATATCACTAAGGGCTCTGGGAATACAGGTTGCCCCATAAACCCTGCCAATTCAAGAGTAACAATGAGAACAGAACAATCAATGTCTGCTAAAGATTTCCTCCTATCCCAAGTTTTCAGTCATTTTCTCTCTTTTTTTTTTTCCCTTGTTTGAGTCTGTCTCGTGTAACCCTAGTCCAACCAAACTATAAGAAAACATAGCTTTAGACTGGCTGTAGGTCTACACAGACTGGCACACTCAGGACTGTGGGTCTACACTGTTTACCCTACTGGGAAAATACTGTGACCTTCCACAGGTAAGCAGAATCAACAGCAGGGAGCACAAACCTAGAACAGGAAATGGTGAGACAGGAATCCTACTGTTAATGAATTCTATTTTTAGATCTTTAATAAAGAGCTTCTCTTCTACTCTCCTACTGAATTTTCCCATTCAGGCAATTCAATCTTTCCAACACTGCTCACAGATCTAAAAATGTAAGACACTTACAATCTACTTTATTTTTCCCTAAACCCAGAAACTAGCTCTGATCAAGAAGTACTATAAAACACTATATTCAGCAAGGCTATCTGAGCAAGTCGCATATTTGATAAAGATGATATCCCAACTCAAGCAAAAGAATATACACAGAATATTTAAAGTGATGAAAAAGATGTTTTATGTAAATATTCCATAGCAAATGAGTGTCCAAAATATGAATGATATCCAAGGTTCTAATTAATATCCAATTGTTTTAAATGCCATTTAGAATTTAATTATTTTAAAATAATAAAGGCAGTGGTGGCACATACTTTTAATCCTAGCAATCAGGAGGCAGAGGGAAGTGTATCTCCGTGAGTTCAAGGCCAGCCTGGTGTACAGAGAGCAAGAAACTGCCTCAAAAAACCTGGGGGAAAAGGCACACCTGAAATCCTAGAATTTAAAGATTTACTCTATTCTTAATAACTTGTATGGGGAGGGGGATGTACATATGTGGTGACACATACTTAATAAAAATAGTCTGTAATATCAGAGAACAGAATCACCCACAGCCAAGCCATGAAGCTCAGGGAGAGGTGACCCATGCCTTTAATATCATCCCTAACAGTCAGGCAGTGGTTGCACACACCTTCAATCCTAGCTCTAGAAAAGTTGAACCAGAAAGTAAAATAGCTGGGCAGTGAAAGCAATAAAAGGCAGTAGGCAGAAGGTCAGCATTCCGCCTGTATGACCAGTCAGTCTGCGGGCTGGTGAGGATAGGACTTCCTCTGTTCATTTGGCCTTTGAAGTTGGCTGGCTAAGAACTGGCTGTAGCTTGTTTCTCTATCTCTCTGATATTTCAGCTTTCCCCAATATCTGGCTCCAGGTTTTTATTATAATAATAAATAGAATTCATGCAACACATGTAGGTGCAGATGCTTTTGAAGGCTAAAGGTATTGGATTCACTGGAACTGGAATTCTGAGCTGTGTGGTGTGGATGCTGAGAATCAAACTGTCTTCTAGAAAATCAGTATAAACTCTTTACTCCAGAGTCATCTCTCCAATCCCCTTAATCTCAGAATTTGGAAGACTAAGGAGACTTGGAAGCTAGACTAGGGAATTTACCAAGATCCTACCTCAAAATATAATCTTAAACGGTTAAACCTAGCCCAGAGAAAATCCTTTGTCTAGTGTGCTCAAGCCCTGGGCTCAATCTCCAGTAATTTCACATACAAAATAGATGGAGAACCAATCCAGCCTTAGAAAATATTACGGGGCTGGAGAGATGGCTCAGCAGTTAAGAGCACTGACTGTTCTTCTGAAGACCCAAGTTTGATTTCCAGCATCCACATGGCAGCTAACAACTGTCTGTAATTCCAAGATCTGACACCCTTACACAGTTATACATGCAGGCAAAACACCAATTCACATAAAATAAAAATAATTTTTTTAAAAGAAAAAGGTATTTATGACAACCAATGCAGAACTTCATCTTGGAATCATCATTGTTTTTTGTTTCTTAATTTTATATTTTATTTTATGTGTAGGGGTGTTTTGCCTGCATGTATGACTGTACACCACATGCATTCCTGGTGCCTGGAAGCCAGGAGTCAGATCCTCTAGAACTGACGTTCCGGATAGTTATGAGCAACTATGTGAATAATAGAAACCAAACTCGGATGCTCTGAAAGAGTAGATATCCTCGTAACTACTGAGCCATTTCTCCAGAACCCCCATTTCGGAATCTTCTTAAGCAATCCCCTACGTATCCTTGGGATTCCTGGGGGAAAAATGTTACCAGCAAAGCTACAGAGACAAAACAGATGATAACCAGAACACTTGGAAAAATCAAAGAAATGTCTTCAAACCTCATTATTTTGAAACCTATGCTATGTATGTTAACCTTAAAAAAATAAATAAATAGATAACTTTTTTGTTTTGTTTTGTTTTAAATTTATTTAGCTTTATTAATGTGCATTAGTATGGACGTGTCAGATCTCAGTAACAGGAATTACACACAGTTGTGAGCTGCCATGAGGGTACTGAGAATTTAACCCAGGTCCTCTGGGAGAACAGGCAGTGCTCCTAACCCCTGAGCCATCTCTCCAGCCCCCTTGTTTTGTTTTTCAAGACAGTTTCTCTGTGTAGCCCTGACTGTCCTAAAACTCACTGTATAGACCAGGCTCGCCTCAAACTCAAGAGATCCATCTGTGTCTGCCTCCTGAGTATTGGGATTAAAGAAAGGCATTCAAAACAATTGCCCAGGAAAAATTCCTTTAAAACTGCAAGACGAATGTGATAGTACACTCTTAATCCTAATGTTTAAGAGTTTCAGGCCAGCATGGTATATACAGAGTTCTAACCCACCTAGGGATGCATAATGAGATCCTATCTCAAAACAAAAAAAGAAATAAACAAACAAACAAGCAAAATCCACTGTTTTGTTCCAAAACATATATACCAATCAGTAAAAAGAATTCTGTAAGGGGAGACTGTTGTAGACACTCAACATTAGGTACAAAACAACATCCATAGCAATAAAAAAAAAAAATGTCAAAAAAGCAACCAAAATGGGCACTGGCCACTGTTTCCCTGTATATGACACACCCTTTCCAAGAGTTTCAGTTGCTCTTTTGCTCCCCGCTAACTGGCACACCCCCAAGGGCTGTGAGCATGTCAGAGAGAGAGAGGTGTCTATGGCAGCACATACCCTTAAGTATGGGGAACATTTGGACTTGGTTTCTGTGTGGCCCTTGGACCAGCCCTGGATAAAGGCCCTTACTA
Organism: Sigmodon hispidus; assembly: GCA_004025045.1. Lineage (NCBI taxonomy): Eukaryota > Metazoa > Chordata > Mammalia > Rodentia > Cricetidae > Sigmodon > Sigmodon hispidus. The sequence continues at coordinate 22,144 of PVIH01000178.1, read as the reverse complement.
CCACACCTGATGACCGGAGTTTGATCCCCAGGACCCACACGGTGAAAGGATAATGTAGCTTGGTGATGAGAGTGTTTGCCTAACACACTTAGGACCCTTGGCTCCATCCCCAGAAGCCGCTAAATAAATATAGGTACTCTCTGACAGAGCTTTCCCCTCACTGTTACAGCTGATCATGTTGCCAAGCTCACTATCCTTCTCCCCCTTTGCAGGATTTTTTCAAGTGTCTTACCTCACCTTCCAGTGCTAGGCAGCTGTGAGAGCTTTATCTTCCTGGAGAGCAGAGGCCTGCAGGAACAAAAGAGAAGAACGCTGGTGAGCACCCAAACAGAAACAGAAACAGAAACACACCATACTAACCAACACCACAGGAAGTGGGTAATGTCACTTCAGTCTCCTGCCATCTCATCCATTAGTCAGTCACCCTACTTGTCAAAAGATGATTATAAGGAAGTATTTCATGCAGTCCACATAAGACCAAAAATTATGAAGTTTCAGATAGCAGAGATGTAAAATGTTTTCTTTGTAGGTGTACAGTGCAGATGTTGGGGGGAGGGGTGCTGTTCTGTGTACACATGAAACCAGCCAGCAGCCTCGAATGATGTTTCTCAGGACACACATGCCTTGGTTTTGAAGATAGGATCTCCTACTCAGACATGAGACTTGATAGTTATTCTCAGGGATCCACCTGTTCCCTTCTAGACATTAGGATTACCATAAGCCCTTACCATACCCAGCTTTTGAAGGATGCTAGGAATCAAACTCGGGTCCTTAGGTTTACAAGGTAAGTACTTTATAACCTGGGCTACTCTCCAGCCCTATGTTTTGTTTTGGTTTTCTGAGGCAGGGTCTTCCGTGAACTGAAGCTCCTCCTGCCTCCACCCTACAATACTACATTACAAGTATGTGGCACCACCCCCAGTTCCATTTTGTTTTTCTCAGCACCTCACTTTGGCTTTTTTTTTTTTTTTTTGCCTGCAACTGGAACTACAGACAGTTGTCAGCTGCCATGTGGGTGCTGGGAATCGAACCCAGGTCCTCTGGAAGACCAGACGGTGCTCTCAACCGCTGAGCCATCTCTCCAGCCCCCTCACTTTGGCTTTTTAAGACAAAGTCATTCTATGTATTCCTAGCTAGCCCGGAAATCTCTATGTAGACCAGGTTGGCCTTGAATACACATAGGTCTGCCTGTCTCTGCCACCCAAGACTGAAGGTGTACAACATGATGCTCAGCTCTGAGTATTTTGAAAAAGGTTCTCATATAATCCAAGCTGGCCTCTAACTCAGCTATGCAGCTAAGGCTGGCCTTAGACTTCTCATCCTAATGCCTCCACCTCCCATGTGTTGCAAATATAGGGGGGTAACCCACTATATACATATTTTGGACAACAGTGTTTGTTTTCATTTATGGTTTTTTTTACTTTTATATTTATGTGTATGAATGTCTGCCTGTATGTACGTATGTACATATGTACACTATATGTGTGCCTACTGTCAGCAAAGACCAGAAGAATCAAATTCTCTGGAACTGGAGTTATGGATGACTGTGAGCCACCATGTGGTTTCTGGGAGCCAAACTAAGATCCTCTGCAAAAACAGTAAGTGCAAGCTGCCTCCTCAGCTCCATCATTCTGTCTGCTCACAAGTGTAGAGTGCTATGAAGGCCAGAAGACAATGGACTCTATGGAACTGAAGAATCCATAATGATTGTTAGCCACCATGTGTGTTGGGTTCCCTGGTGCTTTTTTTATTTTTATTTTTCTTAAGATTTATTTATTCATGCATCTATGTATACACCAGAAGAAGGATTGTGAGCCGCCATGTGGATGCTGGGAATTGAACTCAGGACCTCTAGAAGAGCAGCCTGTACTCTTCATCTCTCCAGCCCTCCTCAGTGCTCCTGACTATTGAGTCATCTATCTCTCCAGTCTCCTCAGTTGAGTTTGTATTTTTTTGTTGTTACTTTGTTTTGTTTGAATGGGGTCTCACGACATACTCCTGACTCCACTTGAGCCACTTCTTTAAATAAAAAAAAAAAAAGGAGTAATCAGTGTTGGTATATGCCTTTAATCCCAGCAGTGAGAAGGCAGAGGCAGGTAAGTTTCTTCAAATTTGACAGCAGCTCTGTCTACGAAGCAAGTTCCAGGACAACAAGGGCTGTTACAGAGAAAGTGTTGGTTTTGCGGGTGAGAAGAGACACACACTCACACTACCAAGGCCATAAGAGGGATTATTTAAGAGAGTTCCCAGGCGAGTACAGAAGCAGAGAAGCAGGACAGGAGGAGAGAGAGACCATAACATGGCGCCTCTTTTTAAGGCGTGGTGCATGGGTTCACGTAGTCACGTTTAGGGATGTGCCTCCATATGTTGGCTCAACCACATGGAGTGCCAGACATACTGTCTCAAAAAAAACAACAAAAAAAGGAGAGGGGGTACATTTGCTTGGGAAGGGAATACCACAGTAAAGGTGAGGATCTGCTTGGGAAGGGAATACCACAGTCCAGGTGAGAGTCAGAGGACAATTGTGGGAGCCAGTCCTTTCCTTCCACCATGCGGGTCTCTAGGAATAAACTCAGGTTGTCTAGTTTGATGACAAGTGTTTAGCTGCTGAGCAATTTCATAAACCTTTTCAGTTATACCTTCTTAGTCTAACTGTTTCTAAAAGTATTGATTCTATTCAAGCTGAAAATGTAGCTGTTTGCTGAGTGCATATTAAACATGTATGAGCCCCAGGATCTGATCCGCAGCACTCATGAACTGAGTATAGTGATATACACTAGCATTCGGAAGGTGCAAGCAAGAGGACCCGAGGTTGTAGGTCACCTTCTATTATTTAGCAAGTTTGGTCCTCCATTAGTGTGAGGCCAGCCTAGACTACAAGATCCTGACACTCGGACAGACAGACAATAGAGAGATAGATACACAGGCAGACAGATAGGCAGGATTCATGTGCATATGTATCTGGGGTATAAACATAAATCAGTGGTAGGGTTTGTACAAAAGAGAAAATTAACTACACAAGTTATCCTCTAGCCTCCACAAATACACATCATACACAAACACAATTTAAAAAATAGGGGCTGGAGAGATGGCTCAGCCGTTAAGAGATGGCTCAGCGGTTAAGAGCACCGTCTGCTTTTCCAGAGGACCTGGGTTCGATTCCCAGCACCCACATGGCAGCTAACAACTGTCTGTAGTTCCAGTTCCAGGCAAACACCAAGGCAAATAAATAAATAAATAAAGTTTAAAAAAAAAAGTTTAAAAAATATACACACAGGGCTGGAGAGATGGCTCAGAGGTTAAGAGCACTGACTGTTCTTCCAGAGGACCTGAGTTCAATTCTCAACCACATAGTGGCTCACAATCATCTCTGATAAGATATGGTGCCCTCTTCTGTATACTGTATACATGATAATAAATAAATATTTAAATACACACACACAGAGAAGATGGAGAGATGGCTCAGGAGTTAAGAATACTGGCTGTTCTTCCAGAGAATCTGTGTTCAATTCTCAGCATCCACAATGCAGCTAGTAACTGTCTGTAACTCCAGTTCCAGGGGACTTGACACTTTCACACACATATATGTAGGCAAAACACCAATGCTCATAAAAATAAATAAATCTTTAAAAAAAAAACATACACACATATGTATACATATGCATAAATTTTTTAAGTCAAAACATCTGGGCTGGAGAGATGGCTCAGAGGTTAAGACTGTTCTTCCAGAGGTCCTGAGTTCAATTCCCAGCAACCACATGGTGGCTTACAACCATCTGTAATGAGGTCTGGTGCCCTCTTCTGGCCTGCAGGCATATGTGCAGGCAGACCACTGCATACATAAAAAATAAAAAAAAAAAAAGGAAAAAAAAATCAGGCATATTAGCACATGCCTGTCATCACAGCACTGGAAAAGCAAGGTAAGAAGCTTCCTGTCGGGCCCACATAGTGAGTTCTAGACAAGCCAGAGCTGGAATGAGACACTGTCTCAAACAAACAAACAAAAATTTAAAAAAAGAAAAAAAAATGAGTCAAATGAAATTGCTATATCGCCCAGGTTTTGTACAAATTTACTTCATAGAATGACTTTGTCATCTTTGTTATCTATGGATCCTAAGCCTATGCTACTGCAGCCTATCCATCCCTCCACCCAAAAAAACGCTTAGTTATCAAACCCAGGCAATAGGAAAATAGGAAACATTATTCATTAAAGCTAAATTAGGCCCTCTAGCTAGTGCAATTTTGTAAACTACTCTAAATCTCTATTTATAGAAACTGCTATCTGAGCAGTATTAGTAGTGATCAGTGTAAAGAGAGATGGATGGTCAAGAGGCAGAGTTAAGTATGTGACTCTGAGGAGCTTGTTTTGTTCCATTGGCTGCTTGGGGATCTTTGCTGGTGGGCTTTGGTTTTGGTGGGAGGTTGTCTACATTTTGAGACAGTGCCTTACTACGTAGCACAGGCTACTTTACTTCTAATTGCAATGTCAACTTGAGAGTAGGGATTACAGTACCTTTCTACCTAGGAAGACTGTTTGAATACAGTTTGAATATGGGTTTACAAGGACCAGAATGAAATAACCAGATTCACCAGCTGGTTAACTAGATGAACCATCACCTTAGTCCCAGCCTGCAGTGTTGACAATATAACAGGAGAAAGAGAATAAAAGAATCTAATAAGAAATCCTGGAGGCTGGAGAGATGGTTCAGAGGTTAAGAACACTGGCTTCTCTTCCAGAGGCCCTGAGTTCAATTCCCATCAACTACATGGTGGCTCACAACCATCTGTAATGGTGCCCTCTTCTGGCATTCAGGTAGAACACTGTATATATGATTGATAGATAGATAGATAGATAGATAGATAGATAGATAGATAGATAGGTTTAAAAAAAGAAAAAAGCAATGGCTTGAGCCAGGTGCAGTGACACAGGCCTTTAATCCCAGTACTCAAGAGTCAGAGCCGGGGCTGGAGAGATGGTTCAGTGGTTAAGAGCACTGACTGCTCTTCTGGAGGACCTGAGTTCGATTCCCAGCATCCACATGGCAGCTAACAACTGTGTGTAATTACAAGATCTGACACCCTTATACTATGTTATACATGCAGGCAAAACACCAATTCACATACAATCAATCAATCAATAAAGAGTCAGAGCCAGGTGGATCTCATAGTTTGAGGCCAGCCCAGTCGACAGACAGCCAGGGCAAAATGAGACCCTGTCTGGAAAAAACAATACAAACAAGCAAAAAATAGCTTAGAACTAAATGTGGCGGCACACACCTTTAAATTCTGGCAGTCAGGATGTAAAGGCAGGTGGGTCTCTCAAGTTTGAGGCCAGCTTGTTCTACATAGTAAGCTCTAGGACAGCGAAGGTACATAGAGAAACCCTGTCTAAAAAAGAGAGAGAGAGAGAGAGAGAAGAAAAAAGGCTCAAAAATGGTGGCAAAGATACAGAAATGTTCTTAAGTGGGAAGAGGTGAGAAAGCAGGGCAAACCTGGACCATCACAGCACACACTCAAAAACAGCCTACCTGCATTAATTCCCACTTTAAGGACCTTTGCGATTCAGTACTCTCTCACGTCCCCTTGCTCTCTGATTGCTCTGACAATCTGGAGGTTTATAACCCATGTGCAATCACAATCTGCAACTATTCAAGTCTAAGTGGCAGATAAGCAAACAAAGCTCTCGTAACTGATGTCCTATCTAGGCCTTACTCTTATTTTCAACACTTCTCCCTTTTTTATGCTCTAAGGTAGTTTCACTCACCATAGATGTAGCCCAAACAGGTCTGGAATCTCCCAGCCTCCCAGTACAGAAAATGCTTGCACCATTATTATGTCCAGCTAAGTCCTCATTTTTTTCTTAACATTCCATAAAATGGGTCTGCTGCGCCGGCCATTCCACTATGTCAATTGTACCCTTCATGAACAAAGCTATACAAGCTGGACAGTAGGGGTTCACAACATTAATATCAGCACTGGGGGGACAAAGGCAAGTGGATCTCGGAGTTCAAGACCATCCTGTCTACAGAGTGAGTTCTAGGATAGCCAGGGTTATTAAGAGAAACCCAGTCTCTAAAATCACTATTTTTTAAAAAGGGCTGGAGAGATGGCTCAGAGGTTAAGATCACTCACTGGCTGTTCATCCAGAGATCCTGAGTTCAATTCCCAGCAACCACATGGTGGCTCACAACCATCTGTAATGAGAACAGGTGCCCTCTTCTGGTCTGGAGGGATACATGCAGACAGAACCCTATATACATAATAAATAAATAAGTTTTTAAAAAATGAAGAAAAAGAAGGCTGCTGCAGCAGCGGCTACAGAGCTACATATTGTGGTACATGCCGAAATCCTAGCACTGGGCGGGCAAATGAAGAAGGATCAAGAGTCCCAGGCTAACTTGCTACACAGTGAGACCTGTCCAGAGGGACAGAGAGAAAAGCAACAGAAACCAGCCATCATGGTACAGACCTATAGTGCTCTGGAAGCTGATGTAGGAAGATTACAAGTTTTTTGTTTTGGTTTTTGGTTTTTTTTGTATACAGAAGAGGGTACCAGATGTCATCATAGATGGTTGTGAGCCACCATGTGGGTGCTGGGAATTGAACTCAGAACCTCTGGAGGAACAGTCAGTGCTCTTAACCTCTGAGCCATCCCTCCAGCCCTGGAAGATTACAAGTTTAAAGTCACCTTGCACTAACAAAATTTTGTCTTGCCAGGTGGTGATGCATACATAACTCAGCAATCAGGAAGCAGAGGCAGGCAGATATCTGTGAGTCTGAGGCCAGCCTGCTCTACAGTCAGGGCTACACAGAGAAACCTTGTCCCTGGAGGGGGGGGGGTTATTGGCTTGAAAAACCAAACAGAGGGATGAGAGGCAGCTATATGACTGAGGATGTAGTCACTGCCTACTATGCCCAATAGCTAACTTCCTCATCAATCCTTCCAGTCACAAAGACACCAAGTTCTTTGTAGCCAAAGTAATCATTCTTGTATTCCAACACCCTGACCTTTCCACTCAACAGGTCCCACAGACTTACAAAAGCCCTGTCTCGGACCTTGTTTCTCTCCTTACCTTACTGACTTGGTTCAAGTCCATTATCTCCCCACAGAACCAAAGCAATAACTAACGCTTCTTTTTTTAAAGATTTATTTATGTACATGGATGTTTTATCTGCACATATGTCTGCACACCAGAAGAGGTAATCAGATCCCATAGGGCTACAGTTTTAAACAGTTGTGAGCTGCCACATGGGTGCTGGATATTAAACCTAAGATCTCTGGAAAAAAACTTAACCAGCACCCTTAACCACTGAGCCATCTCTCCAGCCCTGACTGATAGGAGCTCTGAGTTCAAGGCCAGCCTGGTCTCCAGGACAGCCAGGGCTACACAGAAGAACCCTGTCTCAAAAAACAACAACAACAACAAAAAAAAAGGGTTCCCGTTCCTCTAGCTCCTCTATGCAGCATTCTGGATCCAACTCAAACTCTCAGATACACACACCCTCCACCAACTGGTATTAAGTATTTTGTATAGGTTCTCCTCCCACAGGCACTGACTGACATTCCTGCTACTGCTTCCCCCAAAACTAATACTTCTTGAAGTTTGTTCGACATCCAGGTCCTAGGGCTTATATAAGCCCTTGGCTTACTGCAACTAGCACGGGGCTTGAAAAGCAGTAAGACCTTTTTTTTTTTTTTTTTTTTTTTTTTAAGGTAGGGTCTCATTGCATAGCTGTGGCTGGCCTGGAACTCTCTATGTAGACCAGGCTCTAAAATTAAAAGCATGAACCAGCATACCCAGCCAAAATTTTTTTAATTATGTCTCTGTGTCTGCACATACATGTAGCTACCTATAGAGGCTAGGAAGGTATAACTCCATAGAACTGAAGTTACAGACAATTGGGAGCCCCTCCACATGGGTGCTAGGAACCAAACTCAGGTCCTAGACAAGAATAGCAAGTGCTCTTTTAAATTATTTTTATTTTATGTGTATGGGTATTTTGCCTGAATATACCATATATATGCCTCATGTCCAGAAAGGACAGAAAAAGGTGTTGGATCCTGTCCATAAATCCAGTTCCAGGATTGTAAGCCAGCATATGGATGCTGGAAATGAAATCAGGGTCCTCTGAAGAACAATAGGAGTCCTTAACTACTAAGCCATCTTTCCAGCTTCCTCCAAAAAGATTTTATTTTTGAGGACCAAAGAGAAACAGGATCTCTGAGTTTGAGACAAGCTTGTTTTGCATAGTGAGCTCCAAACTAACAAAGGATACCCTCCAAAAAAATTTCATTTCTACTGTATATGCCTACAATCTCAGCATCTGAGAGATGGTGACAGGAGGAACAAGAATTCAAAGCCTTGGGCCATACAGAAAACTCAAGGTTAACCTGGGCTACACTGAGACCTTAACAAAGACCTAGACTCTGAGAATGATCCCTCACTTGTTCCTCAAGTTCCACGTCACTGAGGCCCTTATCACTTCTCCTACATCACTCTGTCTTACATCCACCACTAGATGCCTCGGCTTAGTATTCAGCAGAGAGGATTCAATTGAGTATAATATAAAACAAATACAGATGAATAGCCAAGCCATCAGCCTGGGTTTAACCAAGTATGGCAGTGCATATCTGTTAACACTAGCATCTGAGAGGCTGAGGCAGAGGAACAGAGATTTGAGGCAAGCCTGGGCTGGACAGTAAGACTCTCAGAAAGAAAGATGATCCATAGGGTCAGCAAGATAGCTCTACAGGTAAAGATGTTCACCTCCAAGCCTGACCGGGACCTATACGGAAGAAAGAACAAGGCCTACAAGTTTTCTTTTAACCTCCACACATCGTGGCACTCGAACGCACAGAAAGCACGCCCATGCACAGCCACACCCACGCATGCATACACTCACACACAAAAAATAAATACAGAACTCAGAAGGCTGGGCCAGGAGGTATGGCCCAAGTTCAATGTTATCCTCAGCTACACAGAGTTCTAGACCAGCCTGGGCTTCATAGGATATCAAAGCAAGAAAAAAAACAAGGGGGCTGGAGAGATGGCTCAGCGGTTAAGAGCACCGTCTGCTCTTCCAGAGGACCCGGGTTCGATTCCCAGCACCCACATGGCAGCTAACAACTGTCTGTAGTTCCAGTTGCAGGCAAAACACCAAGGCAAATAAATAAATAAATAAAAGTGTTAAAAAAAAAAAGAAGAAAAAAGAAAAAAAACAAATGAAAAAAAACAAAACTGAGGATTTAACCATTACACAACCTAGCAGTTGTATTCTGGGCATTTAGCTCAGAAAAATAAACACTTATTTTTCTCACAAAAATCTTTATATGTAAATCTTTATTTATAATAACCCTGTATTGTTTAGAAAACAATACAGGTGTCCTCAAATTAGCTGTGTATCTAAGGGTGATCTTGAACATTTTGATCATACCGCCTGTACTCCAGAGTACTGGGATTGGAGGCATGAGTCCAGATTCAGATATTTTTGAAATTAAAAAATTATAGAATGAGCTAGGTGTGGTGACACGTACCTTTCTATCAACTCTGGAAGGCAGAGGCAGGCAGATCTCTGGGAGTTTGAGGCCAGCCTGGTCTACATACAGAGTTCCAGGACAGCTAGAGCTGTTACTCAGAGACACTCTGTCACAAAAACCCTAAAAAATTAAAAGAAGATCATCTGGGAAGGGTGGTGTACACCTGTGGTACTAGCATTCCCAAGGTGAAAGCAAGAGAATCAGGAGTTCTAGGCCTTCTTCAGCTACAAAGGGAGTCTGAAGCCAGTCTGTACTACATGAAACTTTCTCTCAAAAGAATAAAAGCTCAGCAGTTAAAAGCATTTGCTGGGGGCTGGAGAGATGGCTCAGTGGTTAAGAGCACCGTCTGCTCTTCCAGAGGACCCGGGTTCGATTCCCAGCACCCACATGGCAGCTAACAACTGTCTGTAGTTCCAGTTCCAGGCAAACACCAAGGCAAATAAATAAATAAAGCTTTAAAAAAAAAAAAAAAAAGCATTTGCTGTTCTTCCAAAAGACCTGAGTTCCGATCCCAGTGCCTACATGGGGGCTATGAATTGTCTGTTAAATACAGCTCCAGGGGATCCAATACCTCTTCTTCAGGTACTCATACCCACAAGCCATACACTCAGATACATACATACACAAAAATAAAAATAAAGAGAAAACAAAAAATCCTATGTACATGATAAGGTATGGACTGTGACACATTCTTTCTTCTGTGAGTCCATTTCCTCAACTCGTATGAAGATTTCAGGGAGCTGGATTCTGGGGATTAGAATGTGTGCTGCAAGCAAGAACTCAGGAACAGGCAGATCTCAGGACCTAGGCAGCCACCTAGTGCTAGTTTAGGTGAAATATAAGCCTCAAGCTTAGTAAGAGATCATGTTTCAAAAAATAAAGTGAAGAGTGATAGAGAAAGCCCTTCTCTGCCTCCACATGTGTGAGTGCACTCACATGAATGCGTGCTAAGCCACACACAGAAGTTTTTGAAATTCTTCTCCTAAGTATCAGAATAATGCACACAAAGCAGAAATGCAAGGCCCTCAACCGCAAAAGTATCCGTCCATCTCATCGATGACCCAGGAATCGGGAGAAACTAACTGCATCTGTAAGGTAAAAGACTGAACACACTAGGCATGATGGCTTATCCTTTAATCCCAGCACTAAGCAGAGGCAGGAGGATCTCTCAGTTCAAGGTCAGCCTGATCTACAGAACAAGTTAGTGAGATCCTTTCTCAGAAAAAAAAAAAAAGAAATATAATCTTCTATGTTCAAGGAAGAGCTAGAGTAGGTATATTTAGTTGGAAACAGGGTCTCACAACACAGTCTGAGCTATCCTTTATCCCCAATCTTAGGGTCTTCTCTTTGTCTCAGACTCCTCGAATTCCACATTCCACCAAGCTAGAAATTTATTAACAATCAAACACTAGACTTCTCATTTCCAACCAAAGTAACTCTGTCTAATTCCTCCAAACCTCACCTTCTTAATACCTAACAGACCAGCAAATCTGTCAGTCATCCATTTAGCTCAGCAGTCAAGAGTTTTAAAGGTAAGCAAAGCGGTTCGAGGCCTTATTCCTGAACTTAGGAGGCAGAAGCACAAGGCTCACTACATAATGGGTCTAAACCAGCATGAGGTTCCGGAGATCCTGTCTCAACCACAAAAGGTTGGTGGTTTGTTTTGAGGATTCAAACTTAGGGCTCCTCCCATAATATGCAAAATCACTGCAACTGAGTCTTACTCCCATCCCCCAAAAGGATGGCTTTCGATCCTTGGTCATTCTTAGACTTCTGGCCTGCACATTCCTGAATTCACTTCCTCCCCCACTAGGCTAGCCATTCCCTTAGCACTACCTTTTCAGTCTCCTGTCTCAAATGGCTCTTCCTCCTGCCCCTCCTTTGGCTGACTTCACTACCAGAGATCCTGACATCTCTCTCTGCCACTCCCTAAGTGCCACCAACATATCTTTCTAAACACAGGTCTGGATTATGCCACTCAAAAGATTAAAAGCATTCCCAGGCTCCTGTACCCTATAAAGTTGGAGCTCCTATGTGCAAAGAAGGCCCAGAGCTCCCACCTGTCTAGCTGGAAGACTCCCAGGCACTATTTTAGACACACATGTACATGCAGTTCCTCCTGGACAAGCCTTTATGTCCCCTAGCTAATTCTTGCTAACCCTGAAGCAAAGGCTAGGGAATTCTCTCTCTTCAGGCTATCATGTAAGCACATTCTGTGGGCAGCAGCTAATAATCATGGGTTCTGATTCTCACTGAATCCCAAAATAAGTTCTTAAGGGCAAAACAAAATCCATTACGTAGTTCCCAGGGCCTACCCAGAAGTTGGCAGGTAGTAAAGCCAAATATTTGCTAAAAGAACGCCTTTTGCCAAATCAGTTTTGTTTTGTCCGAGGACACTTTCAACAGAGGCACATTGCATGTTCCCACGGAGTGTTCACCCGCATAGTGCTACTCACTCCTACCCTTACACAGGATCCCACAGGCCTTGCAACTAACTCCCTAGTTAAAACTGATGTCTCCAACTGCCCCTATGTCCTTTAAGCATGCAGGCCGTGTCCCTGACTTCAAGGCAAAAAGAATTTCAATTCTTCATATTCAAATCATCGATTTGTACTCCTCCACAACCAGTTACTGTGGAATTCTTTCAGAACTGCAACATTCTAAAAGTATGTTTCTGACCCTTAAGCACAATATAAGCTGATATAATTGCAATACCCCATCTCCATCACTCTTCAGAGCATCAAGCAGCACACCCAACTCTATCTGGAGCTATGTCCTATAAACACCACCCTCAATTCACGAGTTTGGCTTCCACGCCAGGAACTACTTCTACTTGCTTATTTAGGAAACAGCAGACTGGACTCTTAAGTTAGACCTCTAGGCTATAAAGGTACTGCCCAAGACTAAGTGGACCAGTCAAAAACTTCCTCATCACCATGAAAACTAGTCCTGATGTAATTCAACTTATCAAAGCTTCTCAAAGTGTAGAGATTAGAAGATGTATTTTTAATTGCCGGTTGAGTTTGTCGATAAATGAACTTGGAATTATTGCAAAAGGACTCTGAGTCGATACCGTGTTTCCTCTGGGAACATTTTCCAAATATGCTCACAAATGAACCTGGTCTTCCAAATACCCACTGCCACCGCAAATGTAGTAAAAGAGGCTTCCAAAGAAGCGCAACTGATGGGGGAGGAAAGAACCCCAAGACACGGCACAGCTTAAAGCAAGAGGCGGGGGCGGCGCCCTTCCCAGCCTCTGGCAGGAGCCCCACAGCGGAGATGCCGCCTAACTGGGCCGCGATCCCCCCGCCCTGGAAACCGGGAGGCAGCCCGCAGGCCGCACACACCAGTGGCCGATACGCAGGCCCCGCGTTCCCGGGAGCGCGGGCCGGGGCTGAGGCCTGGGCCGCCACCGCGGCGCGCAGCTCCGGCCTCGCCGCCCAACGCTTCAAGCCTTCATCCACCGGACAGAGAGCCGAGGGGCGGCTCCGCCCGGGCAGCGGCGGCGCCGCCTTCTCACCCGCAAGGACGTCCGTGGCCGTGTCCCCGCCCCGGGCCCAAAGGGAGCAGCAGCAGGTGTTCCGCGGAAGGCTCGGCTGGCAGCAGCGGTGATCACGGCCCCAGCAAGCAGGCACACGGTGGCGGGCACGGCAGGCGCACTCACCCAGCGCCACGGGCGGGCCACGGCAGGTGTTCGCTCCTCTGGGCCCAGGGACACCACCGCCGCTCCCCGGGGACTCCGCGCGAAGCTGCCGCCGCTGCCGCCCCCGAGCCCCAGGAGCGCGAGCGCCGCGCCGCAGCCTCCGCGCGATCACGTACCGAGCGCTGAGAGGGCGCCGAGCGCGAGGGCGGGGCGCGCGGCCGGAGCCTAGCAACCGCCTGACACGCGAGCGCCGCAGCCAATCCCGCGGCCGGCTCCGAGCGGCGCCGACTGGCCTTCAGCGCGGGGGCCCGCTTCTGCCTGCGTCGCTCGCCCCGCAGCGCGCCGCACCCGCGCACAGGCCCCGCCCCGTCCCGCATCTCTCTGCCCATTGGCTTGTCACGCCCCCGCCCCAAAAAGCCACGCCCCAATGTGGAGGACCCGCCCCCGAAGTCGCGAGTGGGTCCCGGGACACGCCTTACCCAGTCCGGGTAGCTGGAAGCCCTTGGTAGATGGCGTGGGGGAGGGGCGCCCTTCCCAGCTTCTGAAGAATAAACCGAGCAATGGACAGGCCGGCGAACCGGTCCGGCCACAGCAGGCCACCAGTCAACTGCCCCTAATTTTCATCGAGCAAAAAAATCAAGAGGTATTTAAGCCCTCCGAATTGCAAAGGAAGAGGCCTTGTTACCCTGCCCTGAACGTGAATGGAGAAGCTAAGGCCAGATCCGGGTGGGTGGGCAAGAAGGTAACCCATTTTTTTAGTACTTGGCATACAACAGGCCTCCCCTCCCCCTCCTTGGAAAACTAAAATCCAGTGCCTCCTCTGGCGCTCAAAATAGCTCTGACCCGCTAGCACAGGTCACTCACCCTCGGTGGCCCACATTCTTTAGATGGGTGGTTACTGCTAGAATCTGGTCACCCTTTATGAAGGGTCCTAAAGTAACTCTTAACTTTCCCGGAGCTTACCAGAGAGCCCAAACTCCACAGACTGGAGACTTGACAAGTTACAAAATCCCACAGTGGAAATCAGAGGACATGTGGTGGGCTCTGCTCCACACTGCTAGAATGAATCCATTCCTCTCTGGCCCGTGGCCAGGCTGGACTTTCAGACACTCACTGTTATCAGCGAGCACATTCTGAATACAGACCCAGCGGCTACTTTGCCTGGGATTGCTGCCTAAATGCCAGGTAGTTCTCTTGAGAAGTGTCTAGGAGAAACAATTTTCAGAAAAACCAGGAAGGAATGTGCTAACTCAAATATTTAATTGCAATTCTCAGTATTTAAGTGACTAGCTCATAGAGGCTAGAAAAGAAAAAAGAAGTAAAATCAAAGAGAGCAACCTCAAATCATCCCTTAGATATTAAACTGAAGAGTTAATGGCTTCTCAAATTCTGACTCTAAGATTACACTATTTTTAAAGAGCTAAGAATGAGCTGGTCATGGGGGCACACTTCTTGTAATCTCAGCACTCAGAAAGCTGAGGCATGAGGATTGCTGCAAATTTAAAGCCACTCAGGGTTACATAACCAGTTTCCAGGCCAACTTGGGCTACGGAGTAATACCTTGTCTCTAAAACTAATCAAGGGGCTGAGAAATGACTTAGACTGCAGAGCCGTTTCCCACAAAGCCTAGTGACTTCAGTTTGATCCCTAGGACCCACGTGGTGGAAGGAACAAACCAACTGCTACAAGTTGTCCTCTGACTCCAAGCACGTAAATACACACACATTAAATAAATTAAGACAGAAAACGCCAGGTGATGGGGGAGTCCGACTTTAATCCCAGCACGGGTCACAGATGCAGTCACAGGCAGATATCTGAGTTCGAGACCAGCCTGGTCTACAGAGTGAAATTCCAGGACAGCCAGGACTATGCAGAGAAACCATGACTCAAAAATTAACTAAATAAATAAATAAATAAGATGTAATTTTAAAACAAAACAGCAGTGTACATCACCTCAAGAACACTTTCAGGTTACTGTTGTTTGCAAAGAAGCCTAAGCAACTCTTCCAATTTTACCAAACACACATGGATTCCAAATAGTTCCCCTTCTTCCTTTTATGCATTGCTTTTGCTAAATGAGGCACAGAGCCTCGTTCTGGTTTCCAGAGTCACAGTGTTCTGTACCCAAGCAAACCTAGCACTATGGTCAAAGGATGTGCTCTGCTTAAGATGATGGAAATTCCTTTGTGGTCCTAGAAACAATATCAGTATTTGACTAAAATCCTCACAACCAAATCCTTCCAATCCCTACCTCCTGAAGTTTGGGACTCAGTTGGAATGCTAGGGCCCCAAGATAGTCCAAGATATTTCCTACTCCCTCTCCCCAGTTCTTTTAGCCTGGGCATATCCCA
Source organism: Sigmodon hispidus (assembly GCA_004025045.1). Classification (NCBI taxonomy): domain Eukaryota; kingdom Metazoa; phylum Chordata; class Mammalia; order Rodentia; family Cricetidae; genus Sigmodon; species Sigmodon hispidus. The sequence continues at coordinate 6,612 of PVIH01000178.1, read as the reverse complement.
CCTACGTCCCCTACTTCCCAACCCAGAGCAGTCGTATACTTTGGGTATCATTGCTTTTTATTTTTTGTTTTTGTTTGAAGTTGACGTTTCTTCCAAAACCCCAGGTTTTGGAAGAAACCTATATAAGGTTATAACCTTTATAAGACCTATAAAACAGAAAACCTGTTCTAGCTGAAAGTAACATTGTCCTTTTGGGCCCTTACCAGCTATCACTAGTGTTCACACTAAAGTGAAGATGTGTTGAATGAGGCTATAAAGTTAAGTCCTTGCTACTTCCCTTAATTCTGATAGTTACAAAGCATTTCTCCCACTGAGGAACTGCACAACCCATTCAGCAGCTCAGCACAAGGTCCCCAGTGACTCAGCCTCAAACTCCACTAAGGAGGACCATCTCAAACCAGGTAACATGGTTGTTCCAGTAAGAAGGTAGAGCCAGGAGTTAGGCCCAGAAGCAGAGCCAGAAACAGTTTAGAGAGTGGGTTGAGTGTTCTTGAAGATGAGATCAAGAGATTAGAACTGAGGCTTGTCACAGCTGCAGTCTGCCCTGGGCCCTTAGCCACTGTATTTCTTCCTCCTAAGAGTTACCCCTAGCCCAAGGCTCCAGGAAAAGGAAGGTGGTTCTATAAGATTTGTTTCTTTCACTTAACTGTGAGCCCTTGACAGTTTGCTTGGCCCTAACATTGCAACCATCCCCTAATAGTTATAATAGTGGGGGTTCATTTTGAGGTATAATTAGCAAGAATCTACCTCAAAAATAAAATAAAAGCAGGAAGATCAGAAGTTAAAAATCTAACATCGGGCACTGGAGAGCTGCTCAGGAGTTAAGAGCACTGGCTGCTCTTCCAGAGGTCCTGAGTTCGATTCCCAGCAACCACATGGCGGTGGCTCACAACCATCTATAATGAGATCTGGTGCCCTCTTCTAGCATGCACAGCAGAATATTGTATACATAGTAAAAAAATCTTTAAAAAAAAAAAAATCAGGGCTGGAGAGAAGGCTCAATGGTTGAGAGCATTGATTGTTCTTCCAGAGGACCTGAGTTCGATTCCCAGCATCCACATGGCAGCTGGCAACTGCCTGTAATTCCAAGATCTGACACTTTTACACAGTTATACATGCAGGCAAAACACCAATACACATAAAAATAAAAATAAAAAGGTTTAAAAAAAATCCAACATTGGCTGCATAGCAAGTTTGAGGTCGGCTTCGGAAGAAGTTAAGTTCTGCCTGCCACCCTTACCTCCTGGTTGGCAGGCAGCCCACAATCTAAGCCCTGTGTTAGGCCTAAGCAAGTCAAATGTCCCATATTGCTTGGGACTGATATGATTTATTAAAGCTAAGATCGTTGTTCTAACTATACCAAATCTAGTAAATATCTCCATGGAACAAATACTCATTCCTCTACTTTTAGGATTCCAAGGTTTTTATTCTGATATGTTTCTGAAACATCAAGGGCCAATGCCTAGCCTCAGACTCTTCCTATGAAAAAGCTGATTTCTTCCTCCAGTTCTGATCCTTCAGTCCAGGGGCAGGACTGACCAAGGGTAGACCAGTGACTCAGATGCCAGGCCTGCAAGCGTGCCTGGGACAGTGGGCTGGCAAACCCTTCCGG